>LPNX010483365.1:0-35973 GCA_001517045.1 Pseudotsuga menziesii
AAATCACCATGTAAGAAGGCAAACTTGACATCCATTTGATGGACTTCCCAGTTATGTAAGGCTGCAAGGGAAAGAACAAGGCGGATGGAATTCATTTTTGCGATAGGAGAAAAGGTTTCATTGTAGTCAATCCCTTCAACTTGGGGAAAACCTTTGGCCACTAACCTTGCCTTAAGTCTTTCAACACTTCCATCCGATGCATACTTAGTTCTGTAAACCCATTTACATCTGACAAGTTTTCTTCCTTTTGGAAGAGGAACAAGATCCCAAGTATCGTTCGCCATTAAGGAACTATATTCTTCATCCATAGCTGCATCCCAATCTGGATTTCCTGAAGCTTTTGCAAAAGTTTCTGGATCATGATTCTCGGAAACTTGAGCCAAAAGAGAAGAGGCTCGCTGAAACTAAGAACGTGTTCGATGTTGATCTCTAGGATCACCGGCAAGATCACCAGCTGCTTCACATGTTGAATGGACCCATCGAGGAAGTATTGGTGCTGGTGCAATTGGAGGAACATGAGCAGGTGGAGGTGGATTTTCATCCTCACCATCATCATCATAAATTGGAGTCGGAAACCTGTCAAGGAAGTTGGAAGAAGAAGAAGAAGAAGGCACAATCGCCAAATCAGGCTCGCAGGCCAAAGATGGTACACCTGCCAATTTAGGCTCGCAGGCCAAGAGATTTTCATCAAATTTAACATCTCTTTTAATGATTATATCATGTGAATGGGGTTGAAGAAGTCTATAACCTTTTACGTCTTCAGAATATCCAGCAAATATGCACTTTTCACTTTTAGGCTGCAATGCTTTCCGTTTTTCATCCGAAATGTGAGCCCATGCTTCACAACCAAACACACGAAAGTGACTTACATCTGGTTTAATTTTACTCCATGTTTCTTCCGGTGTTATACCTTGTAAAAATTTAGTGGGTGTGTGATTACCTATGTAATTTGCACAATTTATGGCCTCAGCCCAATATTGAAGACTTAGTCCCTTAGATTGAATCATACAATTAGAAATTTCTTTTAAAGTGTGGTTTTTTTTAGCTACACCATTTTGTTGTGGTGTATATGGAACAGTGTGTTGTTGTTGGATTCCTTGTTCAATGCAGAAAGTAGTGAACTTGTTATTAACATATTATCCTCCATCGTCAGATCTTAACTTAATAATTTGATGACAAGATTGTTTTTCAACAAGGGCCTTGTAGGCCAAGAACATGTTAAATACATCGCTCTTAAGTTTTAGGAAGTAAACCCAAGTGCGTCTGGAGTAGTCATCAATGAAAGTTAAGAAATATTTGAAACCAGAAAAGGATGCAGATGGAAGAGGACCACACAAGTCACTGTGCACAAGCTCCAAAGGAATCGAGGCGTGCCAAGAGGCACGTTTGTCAAAACTGTCCCGATGATGTTTTTCGAGTACACAACCGGAACAAACACCATCCTTGAAAGATACCATCGGAAGACCAGTCACCATATTGTCTTTACATAGTTGTTGCAATAAGCGATAATTTAAGTGACCAAATCGTTCATGCCAAAGTTTGCTTAATAAATCACTATGAGCAACAAAAACTGAAGGAAAAGGTGATGACCCAAAGTTTTTTAAATTTGTACAACCTGGTAATATCATCAACAGTTCCAGTAGCAAGGAAATTTTGAGGATTTTTAAAATCCTTGATTACAACTTGGTGAGGTGTAAACGTCATAGTTTTCCTTCACCTGAATGGGTAATTTTATAGACTGATAACAAATTGCAGGAAATTTTTGGAACACATAGTACATCACTGAAATGACCATTTTCTATTGGAACTGTTCCCGATCCTACAACACTTAGAGATCTATCATCACCAATAAATATTTGTTTTGTGTTACATTCATGCATAGTAAAAAATATGGCTTGATCCTTAGCCATATGATAAGATGCTCTAGAATCAATGAGCCATTCATTTGAAGTAGAAGAAGAAGATGCAGTATAAGAGTAACCAGAAGTACAAAGTGCATGTCCATGAGAGTTAGATTCTAAAAACGAATCTATGCTGATGTGGTGCTTCTTCATTACTGCTTCCAAGGCTGTCATCTTCTTAAAACACTTAGATTCATCATGATTATCTTTCCTACAAAAATTGCAATGACGCTCAGTCTTCTTTCCTTTTTGCTTGGATCCTTTGTCATTTTTTAAAGAAGGAGTTGACTGAGAGGGTTTGGGACCCTTGTTGTTTGGCTTATTATTGGGAAAATTATGTTTCTTGGGAGGCTTAGACTTTTCTTTCTGTTGGGACAATAAGGCTTTCCCAGATGTATCTGGATTGTTAATTATTCCAAGATGAATGAGCTTATCTTGCTCTCTAATTAAGGAATCACAAAAGGATTCAAGACTAGGCTCTTGATAGCTAGTTGCAGTCAATGATTCTTTCATGGAGTAGAATGTAGATACAAAAACAGAATATACAGGTCCAAGTTTGGAAATAATATGATAAATACATTGTTTGTCTTCTTTCTTAATCTTGCATTCTACACATAAGAGTCTAAGAGTTTTATACTTAGATAAATAGTCTTGAATGCATGAAAAATCATTTAGATTCAAGGAAAGCAACTCATTCTCAAGTTGATGACCTTGAATTTCATTATGTTTACCAAACACAGATTCCAACTTTTCTCAAGCTTTATCAGGTTCATCAATTCCAGATATGTGGAATCGCAAATTAGTAGAGATAGAAACCCCAATTAATCCACGAGCTTCATAACATCTATTTGCCCATTTAATTTTCTTATCATCATCAGTGGGATCTGTTTCTTTCCCTGAGGTTATCCTGAAAATTCCCCTACTTTGTAGAACATCCTCCACATAAGATTTCCATGAGAAATAGTTAGAACTTGTAAGTATAATATCACAAGGGGCGGCCATAATGTAAAATAATGGCTGAAAAAATAGAAACTAACTATATGGTTGCAAAGAGCTCGAAAAAATATGCGGTTTAAAAAAAAACGGCACTGAAAACTTATTCTAAATGATGAAGTTATGCTTGATCAAAGAAAATGTTGAAGATGTCCCTAATAGTGACGTGGCAGATATTAACTTGATCAACTAAAAAAAGAACCCCCATCTTCCCAAGATCAACCTTTGACAATCACTTTACAATAAAGTTGCTTTGAAGTGAATCACTTTTGTAGAATAAGTGAAGTTCACTTTTACAACAATGTTACTTTTAAATAGTGCGACAATAAATTAAAAGACTTAAGTGACTCACTTTTTATTTTGTTTTATTTATGTGAGATGCACTTTTACAATAAAGTAACTTGAAAATAGAAATTGCATGCACTCAAAAGTAGCTTAATAAGACTTGAACTCAAGATCTATTAAGGAATAAAGCAACTTTGGACCAAGTGAGCTAAGTTTAAAATGACGTAAAAGAATGGAAAAAGAAATGGGACTTTTTTTTTTTTTTTTTTTTACTCTTCTCTCTCGTTCTCCATGCTTGCCTTTTTTTCCTGCAAATCACACACAAAAAAAACGAAAAACTAAAAAAAAAAAACTTTTTCCACACAATGGGGTTAGATCTTGGTTAGCTTACCCAGAAAGTCTACGTTTTCAAGTTTTCTCGCTATTTCTGATTTGTCGTGATCGCACAAGGTGCACGAAAAAGAGCATACGTAGCCGAGAAGACAAGAAAAAAAAATTTCCTTACTGTTTCTGATTCGTCGTGATCGCGCAAGGTGCACAACAAAGAGCATACGTAGTCAGGGAAGGCAACAGTCCGAGACTAAAACAAAACAAAAAATCTAATAATAAAACCAATAAGATATGAGAGATTTTTAAAAAAAAAATCCATCACTGTAACACTATACCTTTAGATTTGCCGATATGGGTGTTTCTGGAACAAATGGAAATGGTTTTCGGTGAAACAAAAACTATTTCCCAATGGAAACGACACTCCAAACACAATGGAACAAATTCCACAACCAAAAAATGTACAAAAAATCCAGAACCAGAAACCCTTTCAAAGTTTCAGCAACACCGGTTCTAGATCTAGATCAAAACCAAAAGCGGCCCTTCATAAAATCTCTGATTCCATGTTCGGGTACACAAGATACTCCCAAAAGACCGAACACCTTGAGCAACCGCTTCATACAAATAGATCACAGATCAACACACCGATGTTTGTCACATGGTTAAAACCCTCGAGAGGGAAATAGTCCATGACCCCAGCCAAATAGCTACTTGGAGCAATTTATTATGCAAAAGAAAGAAAGTTACATGAGCTTATCATAATCGATCAACTAACCAAGGACCCTCTATGCTCTTTAAATAGATATCATAGACCAATCGGGTGCTAAGCCACAGATCAATGGTAGGTATGATCTAAGAGAAGTTGAACCGTTGGATCACTCTATGTCTAGAACATATCGTGACCGTCGGATTAGAATATTTACAAATGCATACTAAAGAAACACGCGTTTACATAACGGATATATTACAATAGTTGATCTTAACTAACTCCTAAGTGTCTAAATATCTGAACATAAACTATTTTATCCTTTAAGAAGAACAATTGTATCAAATTTTGGAGCCTTTCCCTTAACATACTGCAGAGTTGAACGACCTTGGATTCCCTATCATTAGGTTGGTTCTCAACATCATTATAGTTGGATACATCATCATCACTCCAACAATCATTTTTTGCAAGTCTATATAATTTATGTGACTTTTGTCGCTGTATAGACGATTGTTGCTTCATTTTCCATCTATTTTCTCGTTCAACATCATCTTAAGCAAGTATTTGAAAATATTCTTCCACATCATATGGAGGCAATGAATTTCATTCTTTATGTGGCAACAGATTAGGGTCTATATTGAAGATGATCAGATTTATAATAAGTAAAATTCTGCAATCATGACAGAAAGCTGAAATGACTTACACAAGTTACACATGATCTGTTAATTGCAAATCAAGAGTGACAAAACAGAGTATTTTTAAAGGTATTATATAAATACTACATAAATTATAACCTTTGGTAAAAACCTTGATCTCTTTTCTCCTTCAAACCAAGCTTTTAGATTCGCATCTAGATTGTCCAAAATTATTTCTATAACAAATAATAAATGGTAAAAATAATTATTCTACATAAATAGTATCTGATAAATCATTTTACAGACTGCTTAAATACTAAAATTGAACAGAGGTGGCAGGTGTGGGAGGGGTTATCTTTGACCCAGTTGGAAATACATATATTCTTATGCTTGGGTACTGGGAAAAAAAATGAATAATCAAGAAAAATGGATTGTCTTTGGGGACTCTTGAATTATCATCAATAGAATGTGAAACATTTAGGAAACGAGAGATATTAATCTTGGGAGAATCTAGACAAGAGTCATATCATTCATATCAGACTTGGAATTGGTAGAATTTTATCATATAAAGAGAAACAACAATAAATTGGCCAATAAGCAGTCCATTACTACACCAGTGGATTAACAGAAAAAGTTAAAAAAAATATATTGTCATTCTATCACTATACCATCATTTTTTTCTCATAATATTTCAACGCAATCAAATTTGGTTTAATCATAGACCTGTTGATAGGTTCGTATATTTTGTTCAAGAAGGGTAAGAATGTAATTTTTTTAAGCACAAAAAATTGAAAAAAAAAATGTTACAAGTCGTACCACTACACCATCAATTTTAATCAGAGGATTTCAACGCGGTGTGATTTGGTTTGATCAGAGAGATGATGTGTTGAATCAATTGGTTGATAAGAAGGCCATCACTACATCGGTCAATTAACAGATAAAGTAAAAAAAAATAAAAAATCAGTCAATCACTATATCATCAATTTTGGTTTGATCATAGAACTATTGATGGGTTCATATATTGTATTCATGTAAGGTAAGAATGTAATTTTTTTAAGAACAAAAAACTAAAGAAAAAAATACTTACCAGTCGTATCACTACATCATCGATTTTGCTCAAAGCATTTCAACGTGATCCGATTTGGTTTTATCAAAGAGCTCATGTGTTGACAAATTCACATATTTCGTTCAAGCAGGGTAAGAACTAAAACAAGTCACGAGTTTGCATATTTTGTTCAATGTAAGATATTAAACAAAATAAGTAAATTTTTAAGCAATAGAGGGTTCCTTTGCAATGAATATTTTGTAAGCAATAGAATGTTCCTCTATACTTACTGTCAACTCTAAAACATATAAAAAAATTGAAAATATACAACCTAGGGCATAGAAAACTAAAAAATATATGCTTACCAATCAATAACGATAGCAAATTTTCTTCAGAGGATTTCAACAAAATGCAATACCTAGTGTGTTCAGAGGATTGTAGATTTTGTTCAAGTAGTGTAGATTCAAAAAAGACAAAGAGTTCGTTTGGAAACATATTTTGGGTATGGGTAAATCAAATATTTTGGGGAAAATCGAAAATATATGAAATTGGGGAGATTTTTCCATTGTTACCCACTTTCAAAATTTTTGAATTAACCCCACATCAAATCGTGTTCCAAACCCCACATTATTTCTTGTTCAATTGAAGAAAAAAAATCAGGAGGAAATAGGGGTTTGAATAAATACTTGATTAGTGATGTTAATTAAATTTTAATTCATTTATAATTCATTTCTTATTTAGGATACATTTTGGGGTTGGTAATATCTTATGCCCCTTCAGGGATATATACCTCTCATAGAACTTGAGGATGACTACTTCCCTCAAGATGATTCATGTCTCTCACCTCCCATGCCCATAAAATATCGTACTAAAATCTTTGTTGCTTCTATTGATGTTGATCCCTATGATGTCGCCCTTGATTAACATATACAATACATTAACCTATTATATAAAACATTAAAAAACAATTCATGAAATTTTTATTTATAAACATGGAACAATATTTTTTTAAACACTTAAATTTATGAACCGGTCCACCAGAAAAACAGTCATGCACCTCGTGTGGTACATACTCATTTATACGCATCAGAAATAGTGTGTCATTTATATGTAACATATCGATTAAACTAATTGTTTTTAAATAAGTAAGCACAATGCACTTTATAAATACAATGCTTTGGTGCATTCAATACACAACTAGCAACAACACAATGAATGTATAATAGAACGCACCACCAAAGCACTATTTGGGTGTCTGGGGACAATTGCGGAGCATCCCTAAGAAATGGACGCATAGGTGCATGTATTAAACCTTTAAGGATTGATCATAGTGCACACAAAGATAGACAACACATCGTTATTGGCACATGTATTTGTGAAATAGTGAGTAATATCTTTTTTGCCAAATTTTTCAGTGTGTTCACCTTAACATAACACTGCTAGTGATGTGTAAAAACAAAAAACAAAAAAAATGCACTGGTTGCTTGCAATATTAACAAACCAAAATGTCAAAATGAAATTTTTTTTCCAATCCATTCGAATAAACTAGTGCACCGTAACGACGCGTTGTGATTTCGGTTAAAACCACGTACATGTTACCATGCGACTCATGCAATTAAGCACATGAGTCCACTCTCTAACATGAGTGCACCAAACAAGTTTTTATTTTTTTTAATTTATATGTGGTGGTTCTATATAGTGTACCACATCATAATAACAATTTGATTAGTGTATCGGTATAGAAATGCATCATTTGCAGTGTGAGGAATGAAAGCACTGGTGCATGTGTATAAATAAAAACATAGTTTGGAGAGATCTAATTTTTATTTAAAATGACCCGATGTGTTATATATTATATCACATTGTCTAAACAATGCACTAAGTTGCTCGAGATTTAACGTATTGAGTACAATGCACCCTGTAAATTTACAAAGTGCACCACATCCTAGTGCAAGCCGAAGCATGAGAATGCACTATGCATAATTTTTTTTTAAACAGTCCAAATTCAAGCTGAATTTAAAATATTAATATGCTAAAATTTAAAGCTAGAAGAAATAAAGAGATTACCTGGACATTTGTTGGTTAGGGATGCATGGTTTCCACGTAGTCAAAAAAATCAAATTTGTCCACCATTTGGATAAATTCAAAAAACATGTACAAACAACGGATAGGATAAATGAAGGTAAGAAGAGCATCGATAGTAGGGTGCTTTAGGAAGTCAAAGGTGGCACCAATGCTTGAGAGCTCAAGAGCACTCTAAAATGGTAAAAATGAATATTTGGGTCGCCATTCTTTTTATAAAACCCTAATCGAGTGCGCCCTATAAACTGATGCACCTAGAAATTTTGTTATGAGGCGCACCAGTGCCTCCATTCAATACAAATGCACTGATTTGTTATAAAAAAAAAGTGGGTATGGCATTTTAAATAAAAAAATAAATAATTATTTATCTTATCCCTAATCTGGTGCACTTGAGTGTACCAAAACACACCATATTGGTTGTAAAATATTAAAATTGTTAACGCGTTTTTTTTAACTTTACTTGATTCGATGTTGTAATGCATATAACGCATCGGTGCTTTTGTTTGTATCTAGCACAACATTAGTGGGTTACAATTTTTAATATTTTTTTTCTATTTTTTTGGACCATCTACAGTGTGTTAAATGTACATATGCACTAAGGATTTTTATATGAATCAAGGATTTTTTGGGTACCTAGCGCATTGGTTATGGTGACGATGTTTTCAATGTATGTACGCACCAGGGCATACTCCATGTTTAATGCATCGATATATCTATTTTTTTTAATATAACAATTTTTTTTGTATCACAAGGGATATTTCATTATCGATGTGTCACGTTTTGTACCACACCAATGCTTCAAAACATGAAACACACCGGTGTGTTTGTCGTTTACAAAACCACCAATTAAAAACCTTCATTAAGACCTCCTCCCACTCATCTCTGCTAGAGACCTCTATTATAAATAGATATTTGGGCTCTTTTATTAGGAACTTCCTCTTTAACCTTTTCTAGAGGGTGTTCTCCTTATAGTGAGTGAACTATCAAAGTGAATGTGATTTTATAATTACTTTATGTAAAGTTGAGGCCCCATGGTGTTTGGTAGTCCATGGTATTGGCCCAAGGTATTTGCATATTGTAATGTTATAAAAGATATCCTAGGTGAGAGGAGACACATCAATCAGCCACATGGGGTGATAAAGGGAGATCTTGCTGATTGGATAAAGATGAAATTTCAGCCAAGTGTGTAGGTGCAAAGGTCAAAGGAATAGAGCAAGTGCAATCAAAGGTTAGAAATGTTGAAGTACTGTCACTTTGAAGAATATTCTAAATGTATTTTATTGTTTTAAACTATCGAAGATGTTTTATTCCTAAGTAGGGATGTTCTATTGTATTTAGTCATCATAGAGTCATGAGGTAAAACCTATGTTGTAAGTTGGGTCAATAGAACCCTCCAGAATATAATATTATATTGTTTTGTGTCTTCCCAGGTAAATTCGACCCAATAATTTTGTTGGGGCCGACCTAGTTAGGGAAAAAGTCAAGTGGAATATAAAGGATAAATAGAAGAGAGGTGCTCCTCATTTGGACACACACACTCACTTGTGTATAGTGCATAAGAGAGAGAGAGAGAAACATATCTGCAAGGAGAAGGAGCACGTGTTTGGGGTTTTGTCTTTGTACTTTTGATACATCTATATAGAGGAATTTTTTGCTGGGTTTTCTTCTCGTAGAGGGTTTCTTGGGATAAATATGTGTCTATCTTGTGATTGTGTTTCTTTCACTGATCATGCATATGCTATTGTTGTGAAATTGAATTGAATACTAATAGTATCTAGCTTAGCATATGGAATTTTAACAATAAACTAACAAGATCAAAGGATTGATAGTAAGGTTTGAAGGCTAGAAATATGTCATTGTATTATTCCCCAGTGGACCATTACCCCAAGACGGGAGCCCAGGAATTTACATTTAATAAAATCAAACTATTTGTTGTTTTCCCCAACTGGGGCTTTCCAGGGTAAATCTAAGTTTCAAATGTGTGATGATTTCCTAAGTATTTTCCATTGTGTATATTAGTTAGTATTTAGTGTGTTAATAGTTAATAATTGTAGTAAATTGATTGGGACTAAGAACTGAATATGGATCGCTAAAAATAACAGTGACAAGTATGTTTTATCGAATGCATTCCCTTCTTTGCTATATTTTGGAATTAATACATGGCCTATCCCCTATCTATGTGAATTGATGAGTAACTTTGTTCCTCTCCCATTTGTTAAGTGTTTAAATACTCTTTATCTCCTTTTTTATAAATCATCAATTTTTTTACTCTTATGTTGGTCGAGTCTCTAAAGACACTCATTCTCCCTCTTCATGGGTCGATCAATATTGTTCATGTCCCTTATTCAAGCAACTATGTTCCTCAATCTCTCTCTAGTCAATCAATCTCATTTCTCTCTGTTTGGTCGAGCAATGAAAAGTTTCTCCATGTCCCTATGGTTAATTGAGCATATATTTCTCTCTTGGGTTGGTTCCTTGATCTCCCTATAGTCAATTGATATTTTTCCTGTTTTTTAGTTGAGCAACAAAAAGTTCCTCTGTCTCCCTCTTATGGGGTTAATCAAGCATGTTCCTGTTCCCTTAGTCAAGCAAGTAAAAGTTCTGTTAACACTCTGTTTTTAACAGATTGATATAAGGGCTTGACGGAGGTTTGGTAGGGGTCCCAGTCCCTTGAATTTCATGTGACCACCCTTCAACGAGGAAAGCGGCAGGTGTTGTTAACACTGGGCAGGGTTCATAATCAAAGGGTTCTATTGATCGGAGGTGGATCAATGGCTCCAAACCGCTTCGCGTGAGAAAATATGCACGATCAAGACTTCCATCCTGGATTGTGAAACGTGCTAATGATCGGAGGCCTTCGACGGTTGAGATGAGATCCGGGGCATATCTGCGGCCCAAATTAATTTCGCCATCTATACTTGTGTGGGTAAAACCACAATCTCAAATTGCGAAAAAGTGGTAGAGGTCGCGAAGATCGACAACCGCGATGAGAAAAGGGATAAATATACGGCTACGGTTCATTTCGCAATGTGAACTAGAATGGAAAAATATTGAAGTTTCCCATTGAGAAAGATGGCGGGGCCCACTCGGATCGATGGCTGCATGAAAGGTCAATCTCAATCGACAGTTAAGAACGTGTCACGCTCCAGAACTACCCGCGGTGTTCAGAAGAGAAGAGTTGGCGGCAGGATGAATGGAACATGGACGGTGGACATAAAAGATTCCTTTGATCGGATGACTGAGAAAACACCCGAGGTATATATTTCCCATCCAATGTGGAGATGACAGCGGAGGAGGAATTCACATGTGCAATCTGCCCCATTGTATATTGGCTGATTCCTCCGATGCCATTCGGGATATGCCTAAAGTGGAAGTCTTGTCTAGCGGCACTATTTTCCTAGTTCGCAAGTGTGGCACGTGGTTCATTGCGAAGGAATCCATGAGAGAGATAGAGGTTTGATTCGCTGAGGCGACAGACTTGGAATTTACACGAGGGCGAGGGATGCGACGAACTAAAATAGCCCGACACCACCATCAAGGTAATTGAAAGGGTAGCAGATGGTCAAATCCACAACCCTTGGAACCATCCTGGCAGCCACGCGGAAATGGTTTAGAATCTTAGCCATACAATCCCCACCCTAGCTCTACACATGCCACCATCACAGCTACTTTAAGGGTATATCCCTTCCCGAAGCCATTCCTGCTCGCACTATATAACACCATCTTCTGAAGATATTTGAGACATGGAACTGTGTAGATGATAAGAGATATAGGGTTGAATTTCGAGAAGTGTCGAAGTCTTTCATAGACAACCATGATTGTGTGGTTCAAGAAATTAGTTCGACAAGCATTTGGCCACCTTTTCTCCAGCCTCCTCCTATAACAGTTTTACCTGATGGAGGATGAGGTCAAGAGAATGGTAGAGGAAAGTATTCAGTTCTTCTTGTCAACCTTTGAGCGACATGCACTAGCTGAACAAGGAGACGCAAAATAGGTCCAAGACAGCCTGTGTGGATGATTGACCATCAGCACGCCGCATGGGAGTCATTTTCACAGAGCAGGATAGTATGGGGCTCTGTGCTGTTAGCCTGTGTTATCACGCACCACATCTCCATGATGTTTGTTTATATTTGTAAAACGTGGCGATAGTCCACTCCTTGCACTATCAACACCTGATGGCGACTTTTAATAACTTTAATTCGGTAGTCTCAGCAATAGGATTGTATAAAAATGCTCCCGATAGAGGGAGAGAGGAGTTAGTGAATTGGATTGAGAAACATTCCCGGGCTAAGGCTCCCCATTTGTAAAACTTGATACCTATGTATGAACAAATTGTAGTGAAAGAACTGTTTCTCATGGCATAGATTCATGTGTCATTGCTTTTCCCAATATGTAATTTCCTTTACATGTAAATGTGTTTCTTGTTTCCATTCTAGTTTGTTGATTGCTTTCATTTCTGCAACTTAGTGTATAATGGTTAGGAATTCATACTCACTATGCTCCTTATGTTGTTCCAGGCATTTATCAATGGTTCTTTTAAAGTTGCATGGAATTCATCTCGCTTGTGCTGCATGCAATGCAATGTCCCTTCTTGTCCTCTAATCTCCCTCTAAATATCTCCTTATTGGGAAATTAGCGGCTATCTTGCCTCTGTTTGCAATCCCATGTCATTATTTCCCTTTGTAATCATTTCTTACACAGGTTTTGACTCCATTTTCCCATGGTTCCTTGCCCCAAGTAATCCCACCATGCACCTCTCCTCAACATACTTTTCCCCATTCAGGATCCTAGCCCCCTAATCATGCCAATTGAAAATCCTATGCGGAGTAGACTCTAGTGACACACAAGATTGACAACCTTATGTGGAGTAGACTCCAGTGACAAACGAGAGATCCCTTTTGTTGCAGCTGCAACTGTTTTCCCAAATTTTTGAAATTTTGGACCCTCTTGTTAATTTTTACCTTGCCTAGAATTGTTTGGATCCATGAGCTCTGTCTTTGTTTTCCCTTCGCTACAAGTTTGGACTGTTTTGAAAGTTAAATCTCTTCATCCTTTTCGGAAAACTATTTATGTTTGAATTTAGAGTTTGGTTTTGCCTTTTGATCTGCGATTTCTTTCTTGTTCTTGGAAGCCTATTTCTCATTCTAGCCACTGTATCAACATATCGGAACCATGTTTCCTTATGGAGCCTTCATTACGGCAGCTGAACGATGAGTGCACCACAGGATAGTCTTGACTTCTCCGATGTCATGTTGTTTTTGTTTTGACTTGTTTACATTATCGAAGGTTGGTCGAAGTTGAGTCGGGTTTGTTTGATCTTTGTGAAGCCGTTGTTTTGGAAGTGGGGCAAAATTTTTGGGCCGATGCATGACCGTAGGTTTTTCGAACACTTAACATTTGCGTGATGTTTCTGCGCCGTATCGAAAAGCTTATGATTCTGATCGAAGGTTGTAGTCTTTTTGCTTTCTACCATTACGGATCCCAAGCAAACTAAGTGTCCGCCACATAATTGCTCCACTCTCCGATGTTTCTTCCGAGTTTCACCATTTCGTCTTTTGGCCATAGGGCCCGTAGTCTTTTCATCTTCCGCTGTCGTGGCTGCGTAATTCACTAATCTCCTGACGTTGATGTCGTTCCGTTCGTTGACAGGGAACTTTACCGCTCGGTGCTTTGACTTGTAGTTCTTCCAATTCCGATAGATTGAACAGTCCTGCGGAACTCGTTGTCCGTTTGAAACCTGTCGTTGTGGCTGTAAGCACATATGTCCAGCCAATGTATCAGTGCTTCAAGCCGCCGATAAGGCTGTTTCCCACTGTTTTCAGGTGGCATTGTTTTCTGATTCTTGTTAAGATTTTTGCGATGAGAGCGCAGTACAGGGCCTCATCTTGATAATCAATTTTATTGCTAGTGTGGTTTAAGTATTGAACAGATGTTGTCCGTATTAATGATGAATTGTTGTTTTGATTGCAGATGGACTCACAAGATTCTTCAGATCACTACTACAAGAAGAAATAGCTGAAGGATAAAGCTGAAGAAAGTTGGCTGAAAAGCGATAGGAAGATACATTCCGAGATCAATAAAAGACAAAGCGAAATCAATAGCAACAGAGGCCCGGTTCTGGGAAAGGCAGTTACTAAGCTGGTCTCTCTATATGAAATACTCGTAAGACTAAAATCCGAAATGTAACTCATTGCTTAAATGATGAGCACTTGTAAAATGACAAAACGGTGAGATTAAAACAGTCGGGAAGCCGGAAGGTCAAGGAGCGGGGGGCAACCTAAAGGTTTTGGGGTCTTTGTATAAAGATAGGAAAGTTAGAGGAAGAAGGGGATTTTCCCTGAGAAAACTTGTGAACTATTGTTTGTAAGAGGAACTACTTCGTTTTACAATAAGAAATTGCAAATTTTGCCTATTGGAGAAGGTGTTGTGTGGAATGTTCAAATGTGAAAAACGAACAATGTTGAAGGGGAACTATTTCGTTTTCGACTGGTTTCATTAACTGTGAGAGCATTCTAACTTTATGAACCTATGTTCCTGTCTGAATGTTCTCCAGTATATTCTGGGACATTTTCCACTATGAGTAATGGGGGTTTTAATCATTGATGAGCTATCTTGCCGTGTATATCTTTATTTATGTTTATGTGTTCGGTTCTAAGAACAGCTATCTATGATTTACCGCAACATGTGAATAGTATTACATTACTCATGGATTAATATCTAGCTCTCTAGAGATAGCTTAGTTAGTATGTATTTTCTAGTTGTGTTTGATTTAGATGCAAGAGAGTTTAAGACGAGAGGTAAGAACTTGCGCATCACATTGTTTATACTCCTTACATCCTATATCAATCTACATCTTAGATAGGCACTTGCATATCATACTTAAAGTCAAATTACAAAAATATATATACGGTGGATCGGGCCGCAATTGGTAAAACCTTCTATCTTTGTTACTTGACCTATGGTATCCAGACCGCAAACCGGACAGGTTCCCTACACCAAACAGTCATGGGCTAGTTGGGAACGTTGACTGGGGAGAATCCCTTGCTGTTGTTGCCTGTGAATTTCCAGGCCTCAACAGTTTTTGGTGCTAGAAGGAGGGCCTCCATTGCATGGCTAGCCGAGGAAACCCGTTTTCCCGAGATTATTCCACCGGTGACAGTTCAGAAGGCAGTTTGTTTCCTAATCCAGTTCTTGAAGAGAAAGGTGGAGAATATTTGTATTATGTGGAAAATGAAGTTGTTAATGATCTAAGAAGACACACTAGGGCATACATAAAGAAGATTGGATGATTACCTATTATCCCTGAATTGCCTAGAAGAGAATATAAGAGGAAAGATCATCCTATATTGGAAGACTCAGTGTTGGTTGGTGATTTGGAAGAACTCGTAGAGATAGCCTTACAGGAAGTTGTACAACCTTTGAATCCAATAGGCCAAAATACTCCTTAAGGTTCTCCGGTTCATACTCCTATTCATTCACCACCTCACTCTCCACCCAGACTCATGGCAGGCGTGAACGCAAATTAGCCACCCAACCCACCAAATCCACCACCTGCCTGGAAATCCAGATCACCTTTAAACTTAACACCTCCTTTGCATGATTTACCTCAATATTTTGAAAAGATGCTTCCCAAGTTTGATCCAAACGAGAAGATGTTAGTAGATGACCACTTACAGAGTTTCTATCTAGCAATAGAAGGATTAAGGGCTGGGGAATATGAAGATGTGGTTTGTATACTTTTCCCACACACCCTTAAAGGAGCAGCAGCATCATGGTACTTTGGATTGCCTGCAAACTCTATTTCTGATTGGGATACCTTTGAATGGATCTTTAGAAGTAAGTATGCAACCCAAAAAACTCATGCAGCTCTAATGAAAGGAATATGCGCCTTAAAGAAAGAAAGAAAAGAGAAAGTCCATAGTTTTACCCAAAGATTCACCCGCTATCTCAAAAAAATTTCTGAAGCTGACAAACCCTCGGATAAAGTCCTGATTGAATATTATACCTCAGCTCTAGGACCTGAGTTGGCCATGTTTTCTTAAATGAAAGCCAAACCTACGCTAGCAGAGACTTATGAAGAATCGGAGAGAGTAGAGGCTGAAAGGGAAAGTATCGAAGATTATCCTGAACGGTCAGGAGAAAAAAATGTTGGGAGGAAAGCTCTGTTGTTTACTAAGCCTAAAGAGGAGCAATCACCAGATTTCAAAGGAATGGCAAAGATGATGCAGAAGATTTCTAACAGAATCATAGACTTGGAAAAGGAAAAGGAAACCTAAAAGTTCTACAAGCCCTATTACAAGAAAAGGGAATATAACAATCAATCCCAACCCCCTCCACATAGCCCTGCATCTATGAACTTAACGGAGGTAGGAATGGATAACTTTTGCACTTTCCACCAACAACCTCATTCTGAAAAGAGTTGTTCTCAATGGTTAAACTCAATGACGTTGGTTATGAATCAGCTTCTGGATTCCAAATTAACTGAGGACAACGAGGAAGAAGGGAAAGATAATAATAAATCAACAGAACAATAGGAGGATGAGGCTACAGTTTTATGGGACTGGGTATCATTGTTTGATGCCGAGGAAGAAAAAAATATGAGACACGAGGGCCTCCTGGAGACAAATGTAACGACAAGAAGCCAGGGGTTGGTCAAGGAAAACAGTCTTATGCTCCCGAAGATCAAAAGACTGCAAAAGAATGTTAAGAAATTTCAAAATAGCTCCTCGGCAAATAAGATTCCAGATTTTACCATCACCAGTAAAAATCCTGGGCAGATTCACATGCCTACTAAGCCCAACGAAGAAAAAAATGTTAGATCGAACCTCACAGAACATAAGATGGAGTATGGCATTGTGGAGGATATCAAGAAGGTGAGGGCAAACATCTCATTATTTGAAATGTGCAATGTGCCACAACAAAAATAAAAGCTATTGAAAGCGCTTGAAGCATCAAAGGAAAAGCTGCCCACTGACAATCAGCCCCAAGAAGAAGAAATTGGTGAAACAAGTATGGGAGGTAAGACTAAAAGTAAGAATCCACCTTTTCTCCTTACTTTTGAAATCTTCAACCATAACATGCATAACTGCCTAGTAGACTCGGGAGCATCAGTCAATGTCATGCCGTTGTTGGTCTACAAAAAGATAAATGGAAAACCTAAACCATCTACCTGGAGGGTTGTTCAGTTGGATAGAACGAATGTGAAGGTAATTGGAGAAATGGAGGATGTTCTTGTTCGCTTATCTTCCAATGATAAGGTGTGTCAAGTCATCAATATTGTGGTGGCTAACATACCGGAAGCTTATGGACTTTTTTGAGCAAGGATTGGTCGACTAAGCTTAACAGATATTTTGCCTCAAACTGGTTGCATATGTGGCTGCCATATAAAGGAAGCCCAAATCAAATTAAAGTGTTGAGGGAGCCTCACATGAAACACAATGTTACTCTATTCGAAGGAAAAAATGAACCAGTGGATCCTGTTTTGGGAAACTATTTTATTGAGTTAGAACCGGGAAACTATCAAACAAAAGAAGCCAGCGATACATCAGACACTTAGCCTGATCTCCTTCGGTTTTCACAGGATGATGAAATCGATTGTAAAATAGTAGACTTAGCTGTAGATGTAGATGTTAGTTCTCATGCAGTAGTAGGTAGCGATTTTTGGATGCTTTTCTTTGATGGTTCTAAAACTTTAGAGGAGTCGGGAGCCGGCTGTGTCTTGATTGACCCTATGAAAAACAAACATTTTCTTTCATGTAGGTTAGAGTTTGAATGTACCAATAACACAGCTGAATATGAAGCGTTGGTTCAGGGGTTAAGGAAAGCAATTGAATTAAAGGAAAATAATCTAAAAGTGTTTGGAGATTCTGAAATAATTGTAAAACAAATTCGAAATCAAATACATTGCATTTCTCCTCATTTAAAATCTTATCAAAATGAAGTATGGGATTTACTTAAATGTTTTAATGCCTTTAACATTGTATCGATTCCAAGACTTAAGAATGCAGCAGCTGACTTGTTGGCCACATCAGCAGCTAGGCTTGTGCCCTCTAATAATCAGTGCTCTGTTGAATTGTTTTTCAGGCCCTTGGTTCCAGATATGATTACCAATCTATGAGTGGTCGATGACAATTAGCAGATTATAGAATTCTTAACGAATGATGAGGCATTCAAAGGGGAAATTATTGATGATGAAGAACATCAAGCTGAGCTAAAATTCGATAATTTCATTCCTAAGGGAGTCAGGAATTTAGAATGGATGTTTGATTTAAATGAGAAATTTAGAAGACCGGCAAATGTGAAGACTCATAGCTCATCTCTACAGTTCAAGTTGATTAATTTGGGGACTGAGATGAAGCCTAAATATGTGAATCTTGGAAAATGATATTCACCAACTGAAAGGGATAAGTTCATCATTCTTTTCAAGCAATACAAAGATGTTTTTGCCTGGACGTATGAATATCCGAAGACATATGACACCAGTATTATTTAGCATGTTATCCCCATCAAATTCGGAATCAAACCTTATCAGCAGCCTTTAAGGAAAATGCATCCAAAATTGGAACGTCTAATCCAAAGTGAAGTCAAGAAATTATTGGATGCTAGAATCATTTTTAAGGTTAGACACTCGGAATGGGTTTCAAATCTGGTACCAATGAGGAAGAAATCTGGAGAAATCAGGTTATGTGTGGATTTTAGAAACTTAAATCATGCTTCAGATAAAGACAATTATCTTGTTCCACCCATGGAGCAAATAATGCAAATGGTTTCAGGTTCTGAACTATTCTCTTTATTAGATGGATTCTCAGGCTATAATTTCATTCCTAAGGGAGTCAGGACTTTAGAACGGATGTTTGATTTAAATGAGAAATTTAGAATACCGACAAATGTGAAGACTCATAGCTCATCTCTACTGTTCGAGTTGATTAATTTGGGGACTAAGATGAAGCCTAAATATGTGAATCTTGGAAAATGTTGTTCACCAGCTGAAAGGTATAAGTTCATCGTTCTTTTCAAGCAATACAAAGATGTTTTTTCCTGGACGTATGAAGATATGAAGACATATGACACCAGTATTATCCAGCATGTTATCCCCATCAAATCTGTAATCAAACCTTATCAGCAACCTTTAAGAAAAATGCATCCAAAATTGGAACCTCTAATCCAGAGTGAAGTTAAGAAATTATTGGATGCTAGAATGATTTTTAAGGTTAGACACTCGAAAGGGGATTCAAATCTCGTACCAGTGAGGAAGAAATCTGGAGAAATCAGGTTATGTGTGGATTTTAGAAACTTAAATCACGCTTTAGATAAAGACAATTATCATGTTCCACCCATGGAGCAAATACTGCAAATGGTTTTAGGTTCTGAACTACTATATTTATTAGATGGATTCTCAGGCTACAATCAAGTATTAGTAGCCAAAGAGGATAGACTAAAAACGACATTTAGGACCAGGTGGGGAACTTTTTTTTACAGAAGGATTCCTTTTGGACTCATAAACATTGGAGCTACCTTCCAAAGGACCATGGACATAGATTTCCATGGTTTGATTGGCCGCAATGCTGTAGTATACCTCGATGACATCACGATATTCTCGAAGAAAAGAAAGCAACATGCATTTCATCTAAAGCAGATTTTTGAACGCTGTCGGAAATATGGTATCTCACTAAACCCCAAGAAGTGCGTGTTTGTTGTTACAGAAGGTAAGTTGTTGGGTCACATGGTGTCTAAGGAGGGGATCTTCATAGACCCAGAAAGGATCAAAGCCATTGAATAGATTCCCTGTCCCCATAATAAAAAGGGCATGCAATCATTTATGGGGATAATAAACTTCGTGTGAAGGTTTGTGCCAGATTTCGCTCAAATCGTTAAACCTTTGCAGCAAATGGTAAATCAAAGTGTACAATTCAAATGAACTAATGTAGAACAAAAAATGTTCAGTAAGATTAAAATAGCTATTGCACACGCACCCTCCCTCAAAAGTCTGGATTTTGATAAAGATTTTATTCTGTACACTTTCGCCTATGATGATTCACTGGCAGCTGTGTTGACCCAGAAAGAAGATGGGGGAGGTGAGTTCCCCATATCATTTATGAGCACTGGTCTGCAGGGGGGTGAATTGAATTACCCTACTATGGATAAACAAGCTTACGCAGTGTTCAAAGCGGTGAAACAATTTAGACCATATATACTGAAGAACCGGACAAAGGTAATAGTTCCACACCCAGCTGTGAGGTCTCTTTTCGTACAAAAGGAGCTAGGAGAAAGGAGAGGAAACTGGGTAACAACTCTACAGGAGTATGACCTCAAATTCAAGCCAGCCTCCATACTCAAAGGGCAAGGATTGTGCAAACTAATGACTGAAAGTAAAGACAATGAAGAACATGAATGGGAAAATGAAGCTGAGTTACATTTGATGGATATATGTCCTCTTTTCATAGCTCCGGACTCTTAGTATCGAGACCTTGTGCATTACCTTCAAGCAGGATTGTTACCAGAACATTGGAATTCTAAGCAAAGGAAAGCACTGCATCTTAAATCAGCCTCATATCAAATTATTGAAGGAATATTATTCAGGAAGAATTATGATGGAGTTCTTCTTAGATGCTTAGAGAAAGAAGATGCGAAGAAGGTAATGATAGATTTACATGATGGCCCTACTGGAGGACATTTTTCCGGAGATACTACAGCTCATAAAATTCTTAGAGCTGGATACTATTGTCCCACGCTGTTCAAAGATGCACACGCCCATGTCAGAAAGTGTGACATTTGTCAAAGGTGTGGTGGAAGACAAGCTAAAGCAGCAGGATCGTTAAAGCCTGTGATGATAACAGATCCTTTCGAGCAATGGGGTTTGGATATCATTGGGGAGATAATGCCGAATTCTTCTCTACAACACAAGTATATTCTGACAGCAACTGATTACTTCACTCGTTGGGTTGAAGCCATTCCAACCCGTAAAGTAAATGAAGATGCGATCATGGACTTCTTGCAAGACCATATTATGACCAGGTTTGGAGTTCTAATTTCTTTAGTTTTTGATAATGCTACTTAATTTTACTCAATTAGATTAACTACATTTGCTCATGAGAAAGGAATTAAGTTGCATTACTCTGCTAATTACTATCCACAGGGAAATGGTTTAGCTGAATCTACAAACAAGAATCTGATTAGGATTTTAAAAAAGATAGTGATAGAAAATCAAAGGAGTTGGCACTCAGTGTTACCAAATGCTCTTTGGGCTGATAAGGTCACCCCCAATACTTCGTTAGGTGTGTCCCCATATACCCTTGTTTATGGAAAAGAGGCCATTCTACCTCCCAATATCATGCTACCCTCTTCCATAATAGCTTAGGAATCCAGAGGATCAGATAATGAAGTCTTGCAAATGAGGATATATAATCTCCTGAAGGAAGAAGAGTCTCGATCTAAGGTCAAAGAATGCTTTAAACAAAAACAAGAGGTAGTAAAGAGATGGTTTGATAAACACAAGGCTGGAACAAAAGAATTCGAGGTGGGAGATTTGGTTCTCAAATGGGACCACCCCCATGATGAGAAAGGAAAACACACGAAATTTCAATAGTTGTGGGTAGGTCCTTTCCAAATTGTGGCAAATCCTGGCCCCTCAACCTATAAATTTCAATATTTGCAGGGGTGGGAAGAGAACTTACCAGTAAATGGTTTAGTTCTCAAACCTTATTTTTCGTGAGTTTGGTTCTTCTTTTTGTTCTTTTATCTTGTACATAAATAAATTGACTTGACTGTTTATCTTGATTTATTTTATTTATGTTTTGTTTTAGTTCAGATTTTGACTGATTTCAACAAAAGGAGGCAAACTCTTGGTTGCATGGAGAACATCAGAATTCTGGAATGATTAAAGTTCTTGAGTGTAAGACTGTGTATTATTGTTTTATCTGAAATAATTTCTTCTATTTTAGCAGTTTTCCCGAATGGCTATGAACACATTGAAGTCCTACTTAATCCTTGTAAAATAAACCAGGATCAAAAGGTCTGGAATACTATTTTAAGGCTCCGTCCATCTCACATTTTAAAATGTCCTAGGGAGCGACAACAGAGGGCCCATGGAAAGGAAGCAGGGTAAACAGTATATTATATATAAATGATCCCATGCCAAGAATTGAATGCCAAAAGGCAGATAAAGAGTCAAAAGCTCCTATAAAAGCAATATGTATCAAAACAAATACTGAACCATATAAATACTAAATTGCCAAAAGTTCCTCTCCGTTCGTGAGCTGAAAGTTGAATACATCTCTCACACAAAAGGACACCATGGATAGAGGAGCCTGAATGAAAATTCAGAAAGAAAGGCATGCAGGAGGACTCATATGCAAAGGACAAAAGTCCAAAAAAGCTCAAAAAGTGCAAAATGGCATAGGAATGAAAACAAATGAATATTTCTGTTTACCATATGTTACAATCCTGTGGTGTCCAAGCTGGAAGCTACCTGAAGACAGAGGTAATAAATGAAACTCATCTTTCTGGCCTCAAAAGAGTTATCTTGACTTGGAAATCTCGTTTTCCATTCTCCTAAATTGGACTATCATCAATGATTAAAAGTACATATATTTGCCATTTGAGGAATCCAGACATCTGGAAGAATTCAAGATGTTTGTTTGTTATTAAACAGTCTGTTACTTAAGAAGTAAATTGTCTAGAGATATAGGTTCACCAGGTAGTTTCCAATTGTTGCAGCTGTAACTGTTTTCCCAAATTTTTGAAATTTTGGACCCTCTTGTTAATTTTTACCTTGCCTAGAATCGTTTGGATCCATGAGCTCTGTCTTTGTTTTCCCTTTGCTACAAGTTTGGACTGTTTTGAGGTTAACTCTCTTCATGCTTTTTGGAAAATTGCTTATGTCTAAATTTAGAGTTTGGCTTTGCCTTTTGATCTGCGATTTCTTTGTTGTTCTCGAAAGACTATTTCTCATTCTAGCCACTGTATCAATGTATCGGAACCATGTTTCCTTATGGAGCCTTCGTTGCGGCAGCTGAACAATGAGTGCTCTGCAAGATAGTCTTGACTTCTCCGATGTCATCTTGTTTTTGTTTTGACTTGTTTACACTATTGGAGGTTGGTCGAAGTTGAGTCGGGTTTGTTTGATCTTTGTGAAGCCGCTGTTTTGGAAGTGGGGAAAACTGTTTTGGGCCGATGCATGACCATAGGTTTTCTGAACACTAAACGTTTGCATGATGTTTCTACACCGTATCGAAAAGCTTATGATTCTTATCGAAGGTTGTAGTCTTTTTGCTTTCCGTCATTATAGCTCCCAAGCGAACTAAGTGTCCGCCACATAATTGCTCCACTCTCCAATGTTTCATCCGAGTTTTTTCATTCTTTCTTTTGGCCGCAGGGCCCGTAGTATTTTCATCTTCAGCTATCATGGCTGCGTAATTCACTAATCTCCTGACGTTGATGTCGTTCCGTTCGCCGATAAGGAACTTTACCGCTCGGTGCTTTGACTTGTAGTTCTTTCGATTCCGATAGACTGAACGGTCCTGCAGAACTCATTGTCCATCTAAAACCCGCCACTATGGCTGTAAGAAAGACTGTCCGGCCAATGTCTCAGTGCTTCAAGCCGCCGATAAGGTTGTTTCCCACCGTTTTTGGGTGGTGTTGTTTTCCGATTCTTGTTAAGATTTTCGCAATGAGAGCGCAGTACAGGGCCTCATCTTGATAATCAATTTTATTGCTAGTGTGGTTTAAGTATTAAACAGATGTTGTCTGTATTAATGATGAATTTTTGTTTTGATTGCAGACGGACTCAGAAGATTCTTCAGATTGCTGCTACAAGAAGACATAGCTAAAGGATAAAGCTGAAGAAAGTTGGTTGAAAAGCGATAGGCAGATACATTCTGAGATCAATAAAAGACAAAGCGAAATCAATAGCAATAGAGGCCCGGTTCCGGGAAAGGAAGTTACTGAGCCGGTCTCTCTATACGAAATACTCTTAAGACTAAAATCCAAAATGTAACGCATTGCTTAAATCATGAGCACTCACAAAATGACAAAACAGTGAGATTAAAACGGTCGAGAAGCCGGAAGGTCAAGGAGCGGGGGGCAACCTAAAGATTTTTGGGTCTTTGTATAAAGATAGGAAAGTTAGAGGAAGAAGGGGATTTTCCCTGGGAAAACTTGTGAACTATTGTTTGTAAGAGGAACTACTTCATTTTACAATAAGAAATTGTAAATTTTTCCTATTGGAGAAGGTGTTGTGTGGAATGTTCAAATGTGATAAACGAACAATGTTGAAGGGGAACTCTTTCGTTTCCAACTGGTTTCATTAACTATGAGAGCGTTCTAACTTTCTGAACCTATGTTCATGTCTGAATGTTCTCTGGTATATTCTGTGACATTTTCCACTATGAGTAATGGGGGTTTTAATCATTGATGAGCTATCTTGTCATGTATATCTTTATTTATGTTTATGTGTTCAGTTCTAAGAACAGTTATCTGTGATTTACCGTAACAGTGAACAGTATTACATTACTCATGGATTAATATCTATCTCTCTAGAGATAGCTTAGTTAGTATGTATTTTCTAGTTTTGTTTTATTTAGATGCAAGAGAGTTTAAGACGAGAGGTAAGAACCTACGCATCACATTGTGAATACTCCTTGCATCCTCTATTAATCTGCATCTTAGATAGGCACTTGCATATCATACTTAAAGTCAAATTACAAAAATATATGTACGGTGGATCGGGCCACAATCGGTAAAACCTTCTATTTTTGTTACTTGACCTACGGTAGCCGGACCGCAAACTGGATGGAATCCCTACACCAAACAGTCATGGGCTAGTTGGGAGTGTTGACTAGGGAGAATCCCTTGTTGTTGTTTCTTGCAAATTTCCAGGCCTCAACACCTCTCTGACTGTGCAGGGCCGGAGGCGCAACCTAAAGCGGTTCTGCTGTTTCCCGGGAGCGGCCTCCCCTCGCTCGACCTTGGGGGCTCAAATCCCGGTACCAACAAGTTCCTCAATATACCTTTGGTTAATCAAGTTTATTCCTCTTCCTTTAATCAACCAAGTAAATTTCCTCGATCTTCTAGTTTCTTCCTATGGATCAAACATGAAAGGGTCAAAGAACTCTTTATTTTTTGTCCAAGGTCAGCTCTATGCAATATAGGAGGGGTATCTCACCTTTTTCTTTCACTACATCTAAGATAAATGGTGCTCATTATGGGAATTATTTTATCAACTAAGCATTCAAAATTATTAGAAGTAGATGACAAATAATTACTATGTAATTCAAGCGGGCCTCGTCTCATTGTTAAGGTGGGAATGAAGTTCTTAGTAGTATTATGGGAAGTCCCTAAACTCCCTTTGACCCAAGGAAACCTTTGGCATGAGAAAAAAAGGAGACATGAAAACATCTTACCCCTTTCCTACCGATAGGTCACTGCTTTGGACCTTACCATATGATTCTTGGAGGGGTACAACCACTCTCTCTAAGTCGTGATTTGAATACGTATTTATCATTACCTTTGAAGAGAAGTTCCACTTCGTATATAATCCAAAGAGAAGTTCCACTTACATACATAAGGAGTTGAATATAGCATATCTAAGGAGTTACTTATTTACATATTTCCTACAATTCATAGAGAAGTTCAATCAAACTCTATATGAGGTACTTATGCATATGGTAAGTTGACCTATTTTTAAACCATTGTAGTACTAAGCATATGCCACATCATCATTTTTTTATTGGGGGAATCAACAACTGGGTTGGGGCTCATACTCGCATGACACGAGCTTGATTCCTGTCTCCTACGTATTTACCTTTAAGTGCACCAACACAATACCCCATCATGAGGCACAATCTAATTGAGGTTTGAACCTACGATGTATTAAGGAGTTCCTTCACAATACAATCTATTGCCACTTGGTCTACACCTATGGGGAGTTAATTTTGAAGGACATGGGGGTGGGATTTGTCCACTTATATGTGCACATATCATGATATCATTTTAAAACAATATCTTTGGGTGAAACCACATATTCAACCACGGTCTCAAGCTGACCCCAAGGACTCAAGCTAGGACCTCATAGGATTTTAACCTTTCCCACTATTGAAAACTCCCCACTCTTCACCAATGGATCTAAACCCTCTAGGTGCCACATCATCACTTATTAAATATACATGTTGAATGAATTATGTGTGGACCTTCAACATGATTATAGAGGGTGCAAATCCCTAACACTAATCATGAGTTGAGGAATTAAAAAATCATGACTTTATCCTTGTATATCTATCATATCATATGCTAAAAAATAAGCGACAACGAAAGAGAGGGATTGTGTTCCTATTGTATTCAATTATTGTTCCATACTAGAGTAGAGTAGAGGAGTGAGATCAGAACAATTTAATTAGGTACTGGCATATTGTATGCCACCATGTTTCTTCTAGTCCATATTAAGTCAATATAGTTCTTATTTGGTAGCTTGCGTTAAAATTTTGAGAATAAGAGAACACGGTATAGTTCTCATTTTCTTCCCAAGCTTTCCAACATTAAGGTTCCTAAAGAAAACCTTGCATTCATTGTGTTGTCGGTATGCTTATTTTTACTACTACATTGTTTATTTTTTAGTTAATTTTCATATCAAACACAATGTGCTTATAATATTGCATATTAATAATAAATAAACACCACATGATAGAAAATAACTTAATCATTTTTGTAGTATAATTTCAAGCTTTGTTGAAAGAAAATTTGTGGTGGACTAGTGTAGCATCCCCACCCCACACACTCCTAGTGATGGGATGGGTATCCACTAAACCAATGATTAAAACTCTCTACCATAAATAGACCATTTATTCATAATTAAAACAAATAAGGTATCCCATGGTTTCCCAAAATTAATTCAATGCATGCATGGTGCAAAATCATAAAATGCAATAGAATAGACGTAATTAAACATAATCTCTAACACAGTGTGCAAAATATGTATATTTCATTACCAGTGAATAACATTCAATTGCAAATTCATACATAGAGAAGTGATACGTATATTTTAACATAAGATATTCTGAGAGATTGGTTGCATACAATCACTTTTCTAGCCAACTATAGGCATTTAGTTCAAATGCCACCAGTAAGCTAGGCCAATTAGCAACAACAAATCGAATGCTCACCCAGGTTGATTTATCTCTCATTGAATATCTACTAATTCCTTTTCCATAGTGCTCATTTTTGTTAGTTTTCCATTGGTTAATTGTTAGCGATGGAGAGTAATGCATGAAGTGTAGAGCGTGAACATTAGAATGATAGAATGAATAACAATGAGAAATTCGATGGAATGAGCACTGAATTTCCTTCTGATCGGATAATTTAGTACCCTTACATTTTCTCGTAATGATTGCACTCAACCTAAGATCCAATAACTACATGCCAAAAAACTCCCCACCAACCTTTATATTCATTCAATGATTGGAATTCTAAGTTAATAAGAGGTGGATGGGTTCATTAAAAAGATGATGGAAAAGAATAATTACACTCCCTACTAACCCTTGCATGTATTAAATGATTTTCTTTCCAAGTTAATGGAGGCGAAAAATATATAACATGCCCTACGATATTTAATGCGTTGGCGGCGGCGGCATTTCCAGCCATACGATCTGGTGGAGGTTGAGATCGTATGGCTGGCAATGCCGCCGCCAACGCATTAAATATCGTAGGGCATGTTATATATTGTTCGCCGTCAATGGAGGTGGATGTTTTCATTTAAAGCACGTGCTAGAAATTAAATGATTCATTCACATACACTTGGCAATGAATGATTACTTTTGTATAGGACCCATTTCCTATAGTACTCTTGTGTTTTCACTTAATGATTATACTCAACCTATGCTTCAATAACTGCATGAGAATAATTCTCCACCAACCCTTACATGCATATAATAATTGGATTTATAAGTTAGTAGAGGTGGATTGGTCCATTTAAAGCACATGATGGAAAATAATGAGTAGACTTCCCCCACTAACCCTCACATGCATTTAACTATTGGTTTTTTATGTCAATGGAGGAAAAAATTTATTTAAAGCTCATTATGGAAAATAAATGTGTTCATAGGTTTACACTTGGAAATGAAGGATAGATTTTCTATAGGGCCCCTTTCCCCATCCCCTCTAGTTGAATCATATCCCTTCTCATCCTATTCATAGCCATCTTGTACCATTATATATCATATTCCAACAATCATATTATTAGATTTTGGGGTTACTCATGTGAAATTGTTTACACCATCCTTGGGGGCATTTCATGTGATTCGGTATGCAATATGGATGGATGACCCTTATTTGTTCCACGTGGACATGTACATTTGAATTGGATTTCTTATTAATTTCTAGATCTTGTCTCGATTCTTATGTGAGATTATTCCTTTAGTGTTAGAGACTTAGACATCATGATGACATTCTCCATGATGTCCACATTGAGGTTAGTTTCTTTCTTTGTAGGGAATATTTCTCTAGAGGAGCATTGGTCATTTTGGAGGGTGTTCAACCCTATATGGGATCAAGACATGTGGTTTCTTACATGGAGGATTGCACCTAACTTGAGGACACTTTAGTTGATGAGTGATATTGTAGGTGGGGTAGACTCAAAGGCACGCGTTGCTTAGGGGGTGCATTGATGATTTGGAGGCAGTTGGAGGAGGAGCACTAGACCTTTCCTAAGAAGTGTTAGACATTGGACCCTTTCTTGTTGGGCATGCATGCCTCGGAGCTTGACATGTGTCACCTAGCATTGAAGCACTCCATATGTGGTCCTATCATGTGTGAGTCAAGTTGCTTGCAATGGACTAGGTTCACTTTGTATTGTTTCCCTATTTCACCACTCATATAAAGAGAGGGGGGATGTAATATCCCAATTTTGACCCCATTCCATTAAAATTGTACATGATGTAAATATCATTATTAAATCATGGTGAGGAGCTCAAGGCCAAGGCTCTACCATTTATTTAGTGTTTTATGTATCGGAAATTAAAATCGATGCATATGGTTTTCGTGCTAACCAAGCACAATATAAATTGAGATATCATGTAAATATGCAATTTAATAAGATACCCACAACTAGCTATGCAATGCAACAAGAGATGGGGGCATGATTTTCACAAGGAATTGGGAGGGAAATTATTCAAACCCTTGAGCCAAGCCAAGTATCAATGAGAGAACCCATAAACTCTCAACTACCCATTTTGAATTATGCACCCAATCATTTAATTCTTCCAAGAGTTGGTTGAGGAAGTAAACACATTGGGAATGGAGAGGTATGGTATTCAATTTCGTATTGGATCAAGACATCAATATGGGAAATAATATTTTTTGCTTGTAGGGCAAGAAAACACCCAGAAATGTGTGCCTAAACCATTCCTAACTCATATTTTCTCTTCCTCTTGCAGTTGGAGCTAGCTAGGCGTTTTTTCCTCATGTTTTTCTGCAATTCCTTCATTTCTCCATGGATGGGAACCCATTTTTGTATTGCTCAGTGGCTGGGAAGAGAGATTTGTGATTTCGGGGTTTGTAGAGGTTGTTTTTGTCCATAAACATGTTCTGAAATCAAATTTCTCACCTGAGGTTGATTTCCCCATCTGCCATTTCGTTTTTGGTTTCCAAAACGTTTTTTCCTTCATGCCTAGCACTTGTGTTTGTTTTTATGTGCATCCTTGTTTTGGTCTGAACTGAATTAGGAATGGAAGAGCCCCAGAATTGGCTTGATAAACCTAGTGAAGGGAGGAACCTCACAGAAAGATCAAAAGGGGCTGGCTAATCTTCTATCCACACCTAAGAGAACACCGGAAGGGAAGGTATGGCCCAAGGGACTGTGTAGTAGTGAAGGGAATAATTTTTTGTGTTGGATGTGTAGGTATTGTGGAGTCCAAGCTAGATATATCTTGTATAGGTGTCCATAGCTTTGTGGTTGAGCTCACTAGCTTAGCAATTCTTCCTTTCCATTGCCTTAGAATCCTGATAAACCCAACTTTGGATTGGCTTGGTTGAACCTTGATGTGTATTTGGCTATGTGTGAGCCTGTTGTTCCCATATTCCTTGTAGAAATGATGCCCACCTCGGGGGCGGTAGTTGTGCTAAGAGATTGATGAGCACAACTGGCTTATGGTTGGGTGGAATGTTGCAGCGACTTAGCTATTTGTGGGGCAACTCAACTTCAAGATAAGTGCTATGTTGTATTAATTTATGCAATGTATTTGTTTTAAGAATTGTTATGAACGCATTGAAGGATATTTTCTTCTGTTGTATTTTCCTGCATTATACATCTGCATATGTTTTTTACTTCCAATGCATTTTGGTTATGTTCATGGGTCTAGATGCCCATTTATAGTGCCGTGTCCTCTCCATCGCACTAGGTTGACGAGAGGGGACATGGCAGTGTGAATGCGTAAGGCGGAAGGAGAAAAGGAAAATAAAAAAGCAATATGATTTTCCCGCTACCTGAATCCCACCCTGCGGAAGGAGGAAGGAAGAAAAGGAATTAAATAAAGTAATTTGAGTTTTCCGTAAGCCGAAGTCTGCCCTGTGGAAGGCAGAAGGAGAAAAAGAAAATATAAAGTAATATGGGTTTTCTGCAACCTGGAGTCTGCTTTGCAGAATGCGAAAGGCAAGAGGCAGAAAATAAAATATAACCTAACATGGGGTTCTGAAATCTGAAGTCTGCAGGCGAAAGCGGAATTGCAGAAAGGGTCTTTTAATTTCAGAAAGGCTTGTATCGAAAACAATTAAGCTTAAGAATGAATGATATAGGAGGATACCTGGTCCATGACTTGTATGAAATAATTTTTTCTTATTTGCGTTTTTTCCAGGTTGTATGGGTATGTTACAATATGGTATTAGAGCCCACAGGTTACAACACCGAGCCTAAATGAGCTAAGTTGAATAGTTGTAGAGAGAAAACTGCAGCGAAACAAGTCGAAGGAGATAGTCTTTGATTGTGAGAAAATTCGATGTTTTGACAATTTGTCAATATAAGATTTTCCCAAATGAAGGCAAGTAATTTATAAATTTCTAATAATATCACATAGCTAACAATTGTGTTTATGAACACATTTTGCATAATCATAGTCACATCGAAGGAAACATTCCACATAGTGCAATTTGGAAAATTTTGTCTTGGTTGGGCTAAGAAGATCAACATCATGAATGATGCACAAGATCCCTATGAGCCCGAGATAGATGCCATGGGAGAAAACATACATGTTGATAATGCTGAAACAAAATACAATGGGAGAAGAAATCAAGAGACTCCCTCAGATATTGCAGCCACCATGAGGAGACTAAGGGTGGAGTTGCAAAGTTGCAGAGAAGATAATGAAAGGATGATTAAATCTCAGGAAGAACAAAATAAGCTAAATGCAGCCATGCTACAGAGTTTGAAAGACATCCAAAGGAAGATAAACTCTGGCCATTAGACAACAAATATACAAGGGAGTGGGAGTAGTTCAAGGACAAATTCCCGCAAGAGTTCTAATAGCTTAAGAAGAGTTTCTAGAGATAGAACATATACTCCATAAATATCTTCTAGTGGATCATCTAACTCTGAAGAATCCATTTTGGGTTCAAGATCTTCATCTCACAGGAGTAAGAGGAAGAAGCATTACAAGAATAATTCATATGGGGAATTTAAGAAGGAAAATCCTCCTACATTTGATGGGGAGGAAAAATCTGGTCAAGAAGCTGAAGTTTGGCTTCTTGGGATGAGAAAGTATTTCCAAGTCCAAGACTACTCTGGAAATATGAAGGAAAGGGTATCCATATTCAACTTAAGTGGAAGAGAACCTATATGGTGGGAGCACCACATGAAAGTGAAGAAGATCAAAGAAAGAAATATTGTGGAAGCAGTTCAAGAAATATTTCAAGCAGAAGTACCTCTCTGATAGGTACTATGATGATAAGATTAAAGAGTTTCATGAGCTGGAATCACAACAATTGACCATGGAAGAATATGCAAACAAATTCATGGAACTATTGAGGTATGTTAGGTATATTCGAGATGATAAGGTGAAAATTCAGCGTTTTGTAAGTGGGATACCTCAGTCATATAAATATAGGATTGAATTTGATGAACCTCGAGCTCTAGAAGAGGCAATAAGGAACCCCGAGTATTTCTATGATCAAAACAAAATAAAACCTGATTTCCATAAGGCATGGAAGGACAAGAAGAATGATATTTTTGACCAAACAAAGAAAGGTTTCAAATCCTCTCACCTCTGAAATCAGCAAAAGCAGCCATCACAAGATGTGACTAAGCCAGCCTAAATGATGGGAGACAAGCCAAGAGATCCAAAGGAGCCAAGAGAACCACTTCAATGTTGGGGATGTGGAGAATACCACTTGCTTAGGATCTATTCGCATCAGAATGGGAATGTGAGTCAAGTTCACAACATCCAAGGAGATGAAACTATGGGTCAAGTGGAAAGGACCATCCCTACAAATCTATACAGCACTAGAGGACCGCTAGGAAGATCAGCAATCAACTATGGTTGAAGTTGAAGGTAATATTGCTAAGCAATCTATTTCTATTTTGATTGACCCAGAATCTACCCATAGTTATATGACTCCTAAAATTGTTGAGATTTGTGCTTTTAAGAAATTAGAGCATAGAAAATCATGGTTAGTTCAACTAGCCACCGAAACCAAGAAAAAAGTTAGTGAATTTGTAGAGAAATTCCCATTAGATAGGGATGGGCTATTCACTTATGCAAAGCTGAATATTCTGCCACTTGGTTCCTATGATGTTCTCATCGGAATGGACTGGTTAGAAGAACACAAGGTTAAACTTGACTGCTACAACAAGACATTTGCATGCATGGATGAAGAAGGAAACCCAAGGGTTGTACTGAGGCATTCCAAAGGTGATGTTTGTTAGGCAGGTTTCAAAAATGCAGTTGAAGAAGTTCTGTAGGAAAGGAGATCGATTGTATGCAACCCATGTTTTGGAGGCAATGGAAAATGGAACTCCTAAGTTGGAAGACTATCTTGTATTGCAAGAATTTGGGGATGTTTTTCCCTATGAGATTCCAGTACTTCCTCCAAAGAGAGACATTGATTTTACAATTGACCTTGTGTCAAGAGATGCACTGATGTCCAGGACACCCTACAAGATGAGCACGCCATAATTGCTAGCGCTAGAAATGCAGTTACAAGAGTTGTTGGGAAAGAAATATACCAGTCCGAGTGTATCCTCATGGGGAGCACCAATTCTATTTGTGAAAAATAAATATGGGACACTAAGGTTATGTATTGACTACAGACAGTTGAACAAAGTTACTTTGAAGAATAAATACCCATTACCTCGAATTGATGACCTTTTTTATCAAATGAGAGGAGAAAAAGTATTTTCATAAATTGACTTGAGGTCTAGTTACTATTAGCTAAAAATCAAAGAGGAAGATATTCATAAGACAACCTTTACAAGAAGGTATGGGAACTATGAGTTTGTGGTGGCACCATTTGGTCTCACAAATGCAACAACTACATTCATGTGTCTCATGAATAGTGTTTTCAACAAGTATTTGGACAAGTTTGTTCTTGTCTTCCTAGGTGACATTCTTATTTATTATAATAATGAAGACGAGCATGAAGAACATTTGAGAATGGAATTGCAATTGATAAGGGAGCATAAGCTATGTGCAAATTTGAGAAAATGTGACTTTTATAAAGATAAAATTCATTATTTGGGTCACATTATCTCAAATGAAGGAATCTATGTGGACCCTAAGAAGATTGAGGCCATTATTGTTGGGAAATAGGGCAGACCCGGGTTTCTTCCTTTTGTGTCGCACCAACAAAAGACCCACAGTGTTGGCCCTTTCGGCAACAACCTGCGCGCAGGTTGCAGTCTCACCCGAAACAGCTATGGGGCACCGCAGAACCAGGTTTCTACAAGCAAAGAGGGGGATTACTGTACCTTAGCCTTGAATAACCTTATCTATCAGTAATCACAAAGTTTTACCAATTATTCCCATATAAGTTCGCAGATAGATAGATAACCGTGACTTGCTTAACCCACTACAGGGAATTCACAGCGAAGCTTATTATTTAGCAGTGATCTATATTATCAGATATATTGTTATTAATGCATAAAAGATAACAGAAACAGAAAACAACACAAGAAACCAAAACACCGAATATAACGTGGTTCACCCCCAGTGTAGGGGCTACGTCCACCAAACTGCATTTTATTCAACTTGCTACAAAACCGCAGTTTGATCTGCGCACTCAGCTGCAGATTTCTTCAGTCCTTAAAAGCTGCGCACACAGCTGCAGATCTTTCCTTAATCCTTCTTACAAAACCCTCTGCGCACACAGCTGCAGAGGTCGTCCACGCACACAGCTGGGACTTAACCTTCTTTACAATATCAACCTTAACCTTGCCTTAATCTTCCTTACATCATAAAACCTAACCTATCTTCTTTACATAAGCGCTTATTTATACTGCGCATTTTTACAAGACCATGGTCTTAAACCATGGGCACCCAAAAAACCCTAAACCCTGGATTTAAACCACGGGTTTATTACAACAAAGAGGGTTTTGACTTACCCTGATACCCCTAAGACTATCTTGACCCATAACTCCGCTTACCAACAGCCGTGAAGTTACCACAACTAGTAATCCTTTAGGGTATGCGCCCCAACAGGCCCCTAAGACTCACTAGTGGCCCGTCCTGGGACACTCTTCAGCTTCTCTGGTGGCAGAATTTCGCTGATGAGACATAATGTACTGCTTGGTGAAGCTCTCCATGCTGCTGCTGGCTGTGTACTTCTATCCTTTGCAGAAGTTTTACTGATGAAAGCCGTCGCGACCACCTGCAACACCATCCTTTACTGCGATGGCCGATACCTGACCATCCACGACTTTGGGGTCCCCTGGGATTGCGTGTCCCACTGTGGGAGGAGTATAGCTGGCATGGTTATGTTATGCCGAAATACTGCTTGGTGGGATTCCCCAGATTCTTTCTGCGAAGCCTCATGCCCTTGGTTGCTCTACGTTAGAGAAAACTCCTGGCCGTCTTTGCAAATTTAGAGCAAACTCCTGCCTGTTGATGTACTTAGCGAAGTAGAACTGTGCTAGCGGGGTACTTAGAAGGTGCTGCAGACCTCTGTCCCTTACTTCCCGTACTAGCGCCTGAACATTACAGTCGTTTGACATAGTTCGGGCTGAATATGTCACAGATGTGCTTCAGGCAGAAAATACAGGTCGAGATGGCTCCTTATAGAATCCCGAGGCTGAATTTTGGCATCATGGTGCAGTAATGATGCCAAATCTGACGAAGTTCCGGGAATCTGCTCCACACAGCGCCGGATTTTCCCAAAATCTCATTATGACCAGTAATGAGAGCAACGCTCGTGCCAGCGCCGCCGAATGCAGTATGTCCCATCCGTCACATTTTGTGCTGCAACACACCTTGACAACTTTCGACTTCGACACAACCTGACCCTGCGACCTACGACCAACTTGTAGCTTCACATCCTGTAGACAAAACAGACTACGATAATCCATAGTGCGACAAGCATGTTACTTATGTGGTTGGAGCTACCTCCTGTTCTAAGTACCTGGCCTGTCTGTGTACTTTTTTAAACGGATCCCATTTATCATAGAGGGGAAAAGCTCACCATTTAACTTGGCTAGCTGGACTGCGCCCCCATCAGTAACTTTTTGTACTACATACGGTCCTTTCCAATGTGTCTTAAACTTTCCAGGGAACTTCATGAATTTGCTGTCATAAAGGAGCACAAGATCACCCTACTGAAAATGTTTCTTCTTGATGTGTCTATCATGCCACGCTTTTTCTCGAGCTTTCTGCACCTGTTGTTGGAAGCCTGCGACAAATCTATCCTCTTCAAGTTCTAATATTTGTTTCAGTCTTTCTGTGATTAGGGCTGGGTCATCCATCTCGGTGAAAGCAGATATCCGGAGGCTGGGAACAATGTATTCCATGGGCATGACAGCTTCTTGTCCATAAA
>LPNX010483372.1:1660-54455 GCA_001517045.1 Pseudotsuga menziesii
TATATCTTATTGATAATATAAATATTGTAAGATATCTATATTTTCAATAAAAATATGCTCTTTTCAATTAAACACATTATTCAAATACTTCATAAATAAATAGTGAATACTTGCAATAATTAGTTAAGTTGGTTTTCCCCCTTTCCTCTTGTATATTAAAAAAATCAAACTCTACTGCACTAATGCTATTCTAGTTCATAATTAATTTTGATTGTTAAAATAAATAATATTAATAAATAAGGGAGGCTTTACTAACATCAATATCATTAAATAAATTTATAGGCAAGAAATTTCTCACGTTAATCTATAATTCATAAAGTAAACATTCATCAACTTAGTTTTTAATACACTACCACTACCACTACCAACAACAACAACAACAAATTATGCTGCTATTTTAATTCATAATTTATTTAGTCATTACAAGGGTAAAACTTAGACTTTAAAGTCATAAAATATTTTTCTGTTTTGATTATAAGTGGTGCGAACTTCAAAAAATAAAACAACGTACTCATCAAATACACAAATAATTACTATGACAATATTTCTAATTGTTGTAGTAACAAATACAATGTTGGTATTATGTCATAAAATAATTTAATCAACTTAACATTAAATACAAACTATAAATAATATTACTAGACATTATGTAAGGATTCAAAGTCTATGACTTTCCTCATTTTGAAAGAACTCAATCTAGCGGAAGTTCTAAATTCTAGATCGACTAAATAATTACAAATTTAATGAAATATGTGTTCTATGCCTTGCATGTACTAGGGAGAATCTTCTTTAGTTTTCTCATCTTTTTTCTTGCCCTGGATTGATTATTCTTAAATGATTTCTATTCCCTAGCTATTTTTCTTCTCTTCCTTAAACGACCTCAATGTTTCATTTTGGAAAGCCAATAATTTTGTCTCTTCTTATTTATCTTAAATTTATTCAATTATTTTCATAACATCTTCAAAAGTCTCATCTCCTTGGAATATAACATCAAATGAACATTTTTCATGATGATATGACTTGGTGTATTTGATCAATTTATAGTGTTCTTTGATGGTCTATCTTGAGTCATGTATTTTGAATTTTGTATAGTGCAACCAAATATTTTCAAGTCATTATGCCTCTTTTTTTGCATATTTGGTATTCAATACTATATAAATTGCAACATTAAGAGGAAAAGAAGACCATAATATTTTATGCTTCTTCACCAAGGAAGGAGTGATTCATGTGATCACTGTCTAAAAATATATTTCTTTCAATACCCATATATCCGGGTCATATTTTGGGAGCATACGAGGAGATGATGCACATCCATAAATTCTAATGTAAGATACATGCTCATCTAAAAGCCAATATCCAATGTCACTGATGGCATTTCTCGATTCCAAAGTAAATATGAGAGATTATTAATTTAACAACAATTTATAAAGAGGAACCATAAAACCATTAAATATATCATATAAGTTCTTGATGTACTTATTACTCCAATGAATTGAACAATTTATATGTATGTGTTCTTGAGAAGGTGCCAATGCCATTTTAAAAGAGGAAAAGGACTTCTAGTATACACATAATCAATTAAATAAGCATAAGTGGTGTTTCTAAATATTTCTTTATAACCTGATGAATGCTTAAAGACAAAATCTCAGCCCAATTGAAGATTGAACCCGTTTCTATGGTTTGATAAATTATAGGAACCCATTATAAGCTAAAGTTTTGGGCATCCTTCTCACCACCTAGTTTGCATAACATGTTTTCTATCAAATTATGTGGTTCTTTGAGACCTTGGAGAGGGTATAAACTATTTAATATTTCCTTTAATGAGTTTGAGTCATACAACCATTCTCTTACTAGGTCAACCATGTCCAAATATAGAGCTTTGAATTCTCCTAGAAATTCCTTATTCAAATTGATTACTGATGGACTTATTTTATACATAGTTTTTATGTCCTTTGGTCTCAGTGAGCCTACAATATAATCAGAAGTATTAACTAATGTAAAAGTATTAAGATCAACATGTGCATAGATCCAATGTACCATGTCCTAACAGGGGAGAATTGTTGGTCTTGCAGCTAATTAGTGAAGAGATGATCTTTTGACATCAAAAAATTATTCCTTATCCACATCATCATATTTTAGCAAGTTTTTAGTTATGAACATTCAATGAATTTCATCCCAATCTAAACATCCTCAGAGTCATGTATTGTGGCTTGTGTCTAAGAAGAAATCATTGAGATTCTTTCTTTCATCAAATTCTTTATCTTTTGTCTCCTCTATTTTAATCTACTTCTCTTGGGCCTTCTTAAACATTTTATTTGTAAAAACAAAATTTTAAAGAAATGTTATAAAATTACTAATAATCTCATAGAGTTGAATCTTTTAAATTAATTTCATTCAGACAAAAGAATTGATTAAATCCCATAGCATGTAACCTGGCTATGAATTCACTTCACTAGTGAGAGAGATTAAAGTGTGAACACAACCGACTATCATTCTTTCAAAAGGTAATAGCATAAAAACTAGGTTTTGAGAAGCAACTAAGTATAGTGGAAGAAGAAGCTCTAGGATATTTGATTGAATTCTATTAATTTCACATGATGTAAGTTTTAATTGCATTTGATTGGAATACTTAGACGAAATGGGATGGATTCTATTTATGTTTGACATTGACTTTTTCGGGAAGTTTTCGTCTATCCAAAACTTCAGTGAAGAAATAGACATCGTTAAAAGTAGATATCTTATATCCAAGATTCGAATTTCGACATGATAGTTACAGCAAATGGGATCCTATATTTCGGATGCCATGTGGGATAGTCACATCATATTCTCACATGTGTTGTTACTTTTGTCGTTGTTTATCAACTATCACAATTGGAATTTATTTCGGACGTTGAATCTCCAAGAGACATGGAAAAAATTAGTCATAACTAAATACCGAATCCCGATCATTCAAAATTATCTCTGGATAAAATTAGTCATAACTAAATACAGATCATTCAAATTATCTCTGGATAAAATTAGTCATAACTAAATACAGATCATTCAAAATTATCTCTGGATATTTGAGATCCAGATATCCAAAATCCGAGACATTTAAACTTGATTCAGATATCTCTGGGAGACCGAGATCAAAGTATCCAAGAATTTTAAATAATGGGACTAGAAGAACATTCCGGATGCAGATATAACAATTGTAACTGATAATTTTCGGAAAAATATCTATGTGATTTATGGATCGATTAAAGATTTTAAATTTGAATAAAATGAGAAAGAGTATCATTGCTTATCAAATAAAAAATGGAAATTAAATGATACCAATAAAAGGAAATAGTAACGAAAATCAATATCAAGTTGTCCTAATGGCAAAGAAAAATAATAAAAGTTTTACGGGAACCGTGATTTTATGAAAATATCATAAATTATGAGGGGTTGTTATAGTAAGCACAACAATTGGAGATACATTTGAAGAGCCAATTATCTATGTCATTATTAATGAAGGTTTTATTTAGAGACTGAAACAAATTCCCAACTATATGCATTCTTAAATAGTCATGGATATCTCATTATTACTCAATATTTTAAATAGATTGAGTATCGAGCTTCAAGTACTTGTAAGTTAATCTACCCGATGTATGTCTTGCTAGTGAGTGGTTTGAGTGTATCGTCTATCATCATAACTAATGGTGAAATGGTACTCTCATCAAAGAAATCCTATCTTGTAAGATAGAGCAACCCTTTTGAATTACGTGCATGCCTGGGGAAGCGGATCGGGGACGGACGATGATATCAGAACGCAGTCTTGGAAGATTCAGAACGTAATTTTGGACTGCCGAGAAATTTCAGGAGTAATCAAGATTTCCGAGTGCAGTTATTGTTTTCTTGATTGCCAAGGTATTGATTGTACCATTCCTGGCATCAGACGGAGTATGTGGCGTTCACTTGGAGTCTCGCTGAGTAGGCGTCTGGTTGGAATCTCCAGGATTTGTGTCATTCATTAAGGTGTTCGGTTGGCATTTAATCGGATCGTTGATTGAATAGGTGTGGTGTATCCTTAGTATTTACTACATCTTCACATCCTGTAGTGCTGTGCGGACACGTCCCTCCTTGTCAACACGTTAATCCTTTAATCGTTGTGCACATTTAATTGCAGCGACAGGTATGTCGCTTTGGGCGACGAAAATCTTGGCTCATACGCCGCCGGGGAGCTTGAAGTGTTTTAAGAAGGGCATAGGAGATGAGAAGCGAGTTTCCGCGATCTATTCACCTGCGTAGTGTTGTCTGGGAGATATGGGAGCGCCATTGTTGGGTCCGATGGAAGATGACTGTAATCTTGGTCATTTTGGATTGGTTGGGATTAATCCTGTATCTGCTTGTTTGGATGGTGGAATGTTGGTTGGCTGGAACCATAGTTTAGATTTAGACATGATTGATGAGTGTTTTCTTGGTGTGGAACATTTGTAGATGGTATGGTTGAATCTGTGCCGCCGGGGAGCTTGAAGTGTTTTAAGAAGGGTATAGGAGATGAGAAGCGGGTTTCTGCGATCTATTCACCTGCACAATGTTGTCTGGGAGATATGGGAGCGCCATTGTTGGGTCCGGTGGAAGTTGACTGTAATTTGGTCTTTCTGGTTTGGTTGGGATTAATCTTGTATCTGCTTGTTTGGATGGTGGAATATTGGTTGGCCAGAACCATTGTTTAGATTTAGACATGACCGATGAGTGTTTGTCTCGTGTGGAACATTCGGTAGATGGTATGGTTGATTATGTGCCGGTGCGAACTGTGTTTAAATCATCGATTGATAGTTTACGCTAGAAGTTGGACTCGTAAGTGATGCTGGTAGTGATCTTGTTTTGCATGTGCCAGCTTCGAATGCTTTTTACGGTTCTTGCATGAGGACTTCGGCTGTTTCGGAGGCTAATTTCAGATGTTCTAAGTTAGGGTCATGCAATGTGGGTCTTGGAAATAGATCTTTCGCTGGGCTTGTGGCACATTTTGCGAGTTTGCGTTTTCTTCCGGATTCGGGTGGTTTCCTGGAACGTGATATTAGGGTTTATGATCGTCTTGGTTCTAGTTATAATGGTGATAAGGTTTCGGGGAATTTGTGCATCTCAGATATTCACGAGGAACCTATGTTGGAACAGTGGTTGTGTGGTGGTCTAACAGAAGAGTTGGGATATGTACCCATTGTATCTATTGAGACTCATGTTTCTTTGTGGAATTCTGAGTCGGGTAATGAGTTTCTGCATGATTCTGAAATGCCGGTGCATTGGGAGTCTGAGGTGCCTAAGAAGCGTTCGCACAAGTCTATTAAGAAAGTAAAACTGGTTTTAATGATAGTGGGTTAAGATGTGAATTTAAATGACATTGTCCTCACCAATGCCTTGACTCTGGTTGGGAGGTTTGGAGGTCGTAATTTCAACGCTCATAGTTTGAATGGGTGGGCTGCGATGGTGTGGAAAGATGTTATCAGTGCTCCACCAACAATTTTTCTTCTTCCAAGAGGCTGGATAGCATTTAAATTCTCTTCTTTGGATGATGCAGACTGGGTCCTGGCTGGAGTTTGGAGATGGGACAAAGCTGGTCTTCTTATCAAAAGATGGACGCCTTTATTTGATCCCCGTAAGGAAAGGTATGATCAAGTCCTTATATGGGTTAAACTCCCAAACTTACCTTTGAAATTCTGGTCAGCTGATTTTTTTAGACTAATGGGAAATACTTTGGGATCCCATCTGGAAACTGATTTTTCTTATATGCAAACCGGGGTTTGTTGTATGGGTCGGGTTCTTGTCCTGTTAGATTTTTGAAATGGGTTACCTGCTGAATTGGTAATTAAACAAGGTAGTAGTGAATTCTGTCAGCCTTTGGATTATCTTGGAATACCTTTTAGGTGTTATAGATGTCATGGGTTCGGTCATTTGCTGAATGAGTGTTCGCTTCCTTTCAATACACACTTTTCTTCTGGTTTCGTTCATAAAGTATGGAGGGTTAAAAATTGTGGGACAAAGCTGGAAGCTAAGGAAGGATTGTCTCTTGATGAGAGTGAAGTGGATTTGATTTCTCATAAGGTGGATGTAAACCTTGAGGTTGGGTATCAAACGTTATTATCAGCCCTTAAACCTTTGAGCATTACTACTTTGTCTGATGACCTAGGTGTTAATTCTAGCATTAAGAATCCTTCTTCGGATTCTTCTTCTTTTACCCCTATTCAGAATTTAGCATTGCGGTATCTTGGGTTTGTATCTCACCGTAAGGTTTCTCCTATTGTCAGCAAGGGTTATTTTCTACGTTCATGTTCGAAATCTTTTAATGGAGGGTTTGGACCTGTTAAGGATACCTTTGGGAAATATCACCCTGTTAGGGGTCAAATTGGAGTTGTATTAAATGATTACCATTCTGTGATGAATGGAGCTGGGGTGCTTAGAGCCAATGCCCCTCTCAAGTTTCCCTTATGACCCTTTTGACGTTAAATTGTAGGGGTTTGTCTAGTCAACCTAAAAAACTAGCGGTAAAAAGACTGATTGATGAACAGTCTGTTGATGTTATTTTTTTGCAAGAAACTAAGATTGATGGGTGTGTGCTGGTAAAGGAAATAGAACTAATGATTAATGGTTGGTAGTTTATTTCTGTGGATGCTAAGGGCAGATCTGGGGGACTCCTTCTGGGATGGAAGTCTCGTAAATTTATTTTTCGGAATGCATGGGCCATGACCTATGGTCTATGTGTTGTTCTGCATTCTTTTGAATTGCAGAAGGAGCTATTCTTTGTCAACCTTTATGGGCCTTACCTGGATAGGGAAGTATTTTGGAAAAAATTGATGAGGATGGACTACTTCTTGTCTCCTTTTTTGGTTTTCGGGGGAGACCTTAATTTCTCCTTGGGACTTTCTGAAATATTGGGGGTTAAAGCTCGTGTGGATGTTTTAACCAATTTTTTTAATAATCTTTTGGATAGTTTGGGACTTGTTGATATCAATCCTATGGTGTCCATTCCAACCTGGAGTAATCGAAGAGTTGGTACTGAGATTATTTGTAAAAGGTTGGATCGTCTCTTAGCATCTGCAGATTTCTTGGATTGTGATTTTCTTCTCAAACAATGGATTGGGTGTAGCGGAGTATTTGATCATCAACCTGCTTATTTGCAAATTTCTTCTCGGTCTCCTAAGGCTCATTTTCCTTTTAATTTCAATGTTTGTTGGCTGGAACATAATGAGTTGGTTGAGGCATTAAAAGACTCATGGGTTCTTTTTGATGCCCAGTCTGAGTTATCTCTTGCTTCTCAATTCGTTGAGAACCTTAAAAGAATTAAAGAAATTTCCATTAAGTGGTCTCTGAAGAAAATTGCACAGGATATTAAGGATCTAGTTGATATTGAATGTGAGTTGAAGAGGTATTACGATAGGGCTATTATTGATTTTATTTCGGAGGAGGATAAATTGTTCTTGATTGAGATTGAATCTCGCAAGAGAACTATTCTTCTTTAACAGGAAAAGGAGGCTCGACAAAAAAGTAGGGCTTTATGGTTGATCTGTGGTGATGACAATACCCATTTTTTCATAAATGTGCTGCCCATAGGAAGTGTCTTAATACTATTTGGAAACTTCATGATGATTCTGGCAATCTTGTGGAAGGTTCTGAGGCAATTGCTGAGGTTGGAATTCAGCATTTTAAGAGTCTGTTCAAAGAAGAAGTCGATCTACATCTTCCTAAGATTGTTCAAAGTGCTGGTTATTTTCCTTCATCTGTTTTTGAGGCAGACAATGTTGAGCTAATTCAGGTTGTCACTCTGCAAGATATCAAGCATATCCTATCCATTAGAAAAAATGACAAGATTCCAGGACCTGATGGAATTCCTGTTGAGGTTTATAGATGTCTTTTTGATGTTTTGGGCGAGGATATCCTGAGAGTTATTGAATTGTCCCAGATAAGTGGCAAAATCCCAGCTGTTTTCAACTCTACCTTTCTTGCTCTTATTCCTAAGATTGATCATCCCTTATCTTTTGAGGATTTTCGGCCTATATCTTTGTGTAATTTTGTTTACAAAATTATTGGTAGGATTATTTCTATTCGGATCAAAAAGGTATTGGGTAGGTGTATTTCAGGTGAATAGTTTGGGTTTTTGCCACGTAGGCAGATACATGATGCAGTAGGGGTCATTCAGTTAGGTATGCATACTATGCATGTTAAATCCTTAAAGGCTGTCATGATAAAGATTGATCTATCTAAAGCTTATGATCGTGTCAGCTGGACCTATCTTCGGGTTATACTTGCAAAATTGGGTTTTGTAGGAAATTTCATTTCGTGGGTTAGGAGTAGCCTATCATCTGTATCTTTCTCTTTGCTCATTAATCGAGTTGCTACTACTTTCTTTAAATCTGGCAGGGGTCTTAGACAAGGATTCCCTTTGGAACCTCTTCTGTTTCTTATTGTTGTTGAAGGTCTAGGAAGGGCTATTCTTTATGCCAAAGCATGTGAGACATATCATGGTTTATCTTTTAGTAATGATATTGTTTTAACTCATGTCCTTTTTGTGGATGATATTGTCATGGTCAATGATGGTTCTGAACAATCTCTCTCTACTTTAAATGAGATTTTATTGAGTTTCTGCAAGGCATCTAGGATGAATCTTCTTTATATTTTTCTTGTATGGAAGATACTGAGGTTATTACTTTACATAATATTTTCACATTTCCTATTGACAGAATTGAAAATGGTATGAAGTACCTTGGGTTTCATCTTAAACCTTGCATATACTTTATTAGGGACTGGGATTGGTTGATTATTAAAGTTGAAAAAAGGATTAACAATTGGAGCTTCCGTTGGTTGTCCAAGGGAGGCAAGCTGATTCTGATTAAAGCAGTTTTAGAGGCCATTCCGGCCTACTGGATGCACTTTTGGATACCAATGGGGGTGATAGATAAAATTAGAAAGCTCTGTTTCAAATTTCTTTGGTCTGGTAAACAAAATTCTTTTGGATTACCTTGGATATCCTGGAAGATACTAGCTAATCCAAAATCATTGGGTGGATGGGGACTTAAAGTTCCTGTAATTTTTTCCAAGGCTCTTGCAGCAAAAAATGTTTGGAATATTATTCATGGCTCGGGTTTATGGGTAAAGATTGCTATTCAGAAATATATTCACCCACTAAATATTCTAGAATGGATCAGATCTCCCGATAAAAAGAAAAAGAACATTTCAATATGTTGGAAAGTTGTACTTTGGGATTTCGATATTATTGGAAATTTCTTGGTATGGAAGATTGGAAATGGTAATGTTGTTCGTATTGGTTTAGATCCGTGGATTGGTTGTAAATGGAGACATGTATTACCTTCTCCTATGCTAGATAAATTACACTTGGCTGGTTTTTATTTTATTTCTAATATTGGACTTCATTGTTTGAATGGTATGATGTCTTAACAATGGTTATCTACAGATACCATTGGTTTTTCTGATCCTCAAGAGATTGAAGTGTGGAATGAATATGTAGCCATTCTCAAATATAGCCATGTTATAATTTCTGATGAATATGATAATCTACTCTGGAATTTATCTAAAACTAGAAAGTATACACCAAAATAAGGTTATGCAGAGCTTATGAACAGAGAACTGGATCAGATCTGGTGGTGGAAGGTTATCTAGAAGTTGAAATGTCCTCTTAAAACAAAAATATTTTGTTGGTTTCTTCTTTTAGGTAAATCCTTGACCTGGAATGTTCTTTGTTTGAAAGGTCGAGAAGGCCCTGGAAGGTGTTATTTGTGCAAATTGAGTTGTGAATCCAATTTTCATATTGGAGTGGAATGCCCTTTCACTCAGTCTATTTGGTTAAACATCGAGGACAATTTGAAACTCAACAATCTTTGGAATGGAGAAACTGTGTCTGCATGTTTTAAAAATTGGTGTTTTAACTTGGAAGTGGTATTCATCAAACCATTACCTATCATAGTATTATGGTTTATCTAGAAGGCTAGAAATATGTCTTGTTTCGAGGATCTCTCCTTAACTCCTGTAGAGGTTTCTAGTTTCAGTTTGGGTATGATGAAGAATATTCCGCAGTCCAACTCTATGGTTTCGATCAGAACAATCTTTGTGGAAGTTATTAACAAAACCTATGCTTGGGGTTTTTTTGATGGATCTGCAACTAGGGACCCAAATATTTGTGGGGCTAGAGGTATGCTGTTCATATCAGATAATCACTTTTTTTCTTTCAAAGTGGGATTAGGTTTGGGTACTAACAATTTTGCAAAATTATGTGCCCTTAAGCTTCTTCTTTTGTTGGCTTGAAGGAACAATGTAGATAAAATTCAAATATTTGGGGATTCTCAGTTAGTTATAAACTGGGAATCTGGTAAGTATCGATTACTGAATATTGAATTAGCCATGATTCTTTGAGATGTTCACAGCTTTACTTACAATTTTGAATATGTGTCTTTTAAACACATCTATAGGGAAAGAAACTCTATTGCAGATGCATTGGCTAAAGCAGGTGGAAGGATTTTGGAAGGATCCTAGGATATTAAAGAACAGCGAGGAGATGACATTGTGGAAACCTTTCAGGTTTTCTAAATTCTGAAGCTATGGAACAGACTGAACAACTTATTCATGAGCTGCCTAGATGATGGTGATTTTTATTTTGGGACTTTCAGATGAATTATGAGCATAACTGTTTTAAGTTTTTTTGCCTTTTGGTTTATGACTGTTGATACACTTGATGATGTGCTACCTTGGATGGTGTGGAACAGATTGATTCTTATTGGATACAAATCAGTTTGTTGCTGAAGCTTATAACTGTTTCTGAACAGTTTATGTTTTTTGAGTCAATTTCTATGAGATATGTATATGAAAAGTTCTTTGAAACTTTAAATGTTAATGGTTGTAAGCCTTTGGATTTTGATTTGGTTTATTGTGCCCTTTATGGGGCAATAACATGACTGTAATTCCATCTTTATGGTTGGGTTTGTTTTGGTATAATAGACTTTTGTGACATCTGTTGAATGTAAATAAAATATTTACAATTTTTTTCCTTGGAAAAAAGTTAATCTATCATTTTTCATACAGAAACCTTAAAGAGATTTATTTCTTTATAAGACAAGTAGCTTCAATATGGCTATGGTTTTAACTAAAGGGTTATATATATATATAGTACACAAACATTTGAAGGCATATGTTCTTGATCTCTCATTACTTGACATTGCTTTTCTTCCCACAAGCATCCATAGCCCCCAAAAAATGCCTTAGTATCATACAAGCATAGTTTCACTATTAGCAAGATTCGTAGCCCCGATAAGCTGACTTGTACTTCCCACATGTTATAGTGCTTTCAACTTCCTATTTGTTAAGATTTACATTTATTTTCAACCTTTTGATCAACAAATAAGAATTACATATACAATTTAGGTGTATAGGAAGTGGGGTGATATGAGAGGCATTTTTATTAGCAAATGACTTGTCTTTTAATAATGTGACCCATAGCTTTTATTTCATTTCCACTCAATTCCAATGCTGTTTTTTTTTAAATTTAAAGAGGATGCAACTCTTTAAAAAATTATAGAGAAGCACTTTCCTATAATCAAAACTTTAAATGATGAAATGTATAAAGCATAAGAGTTCCTCCTCAACTATAAAGTATCATCTACAAGGATAAGAATTTTCTAAAAGGAACCCTTTGCTGATTTATGGATAGAGAATGTTTCCATGGTAATATCATCTACAAGGTTAAGAATTTTCTAAAAGGAACCCTTTGCTGATTTATGATAGAGAATGTTTCCACAGTGTCACCAGATTTAGGTTGATTGCAACAATCTAAAGAGAATTTGTACACAAGATATAAAGCTTAAAGACAAGATTATGATTGAATAACAAAATCAAACAAATCAAACTAATAAAAAAATAAACGCATTGGAAAAGGAATGAAAGAAAGAAAACAATTTCTACAATATACAAGGTTGACGATTATCACTAGGTGGTAATTACAAAATGTATTTCTCCAAGATTTAACCATTTGCGAGGAGGATTTCGATTTCACCTTCCAATCGTTTTAATATGAAACTTGAAGGGACAATTTTCTCATAAAGATGAAATGGTTTAAGTTGTAAGTGTTGAAATTTGGCATGTTTACCCTTAGTTTCATGGGACTTGTCCCATTTTAGAACCAAATCACCAATTTGAAAGTGTTTATTGTTGACCAATTGTTTCTTAAAACATTGTTTAATCAATTGTTGGTGTTCATGGAATTTAGTTTTTTTCCTTTTCAAATTCTTATTCCAATTTTAAGAAAGTGTTAATCCTTTTTTGCATAATTGGGCATGCATCTTCTCTACAAGATTGGGCTACTTGAAGAGAAGGTAGACAAATATTTGGAAGAATAATAGCATCCGTAACATAGAAAAGGAAGAACTTTGAATTCCCTAATTCCATTTTAGGTGCTACCCTGTCAACCCATAATGCATTGTGAAGAGATTTTTTCCAATTTTTTTTTTATTGTTCATAAATGGTCCTTTACAAATAGTAGATTAAATTTTTGTTGGTTAATTATGCTAAATAATTACCTTGAGGGTAATAATTGGCATAATATTTAATATTGATTCCCTTTTTTAAATCATAACTCAGTCAATTTTAAATATGAAAAATAAGTTGCGTTGTCAAAAACAAGAGAATTAGGGACACTAAACCTGGTAATGATATATTGATCAAGGAATAAGATCACCCAATTTTCATTAACTTTTTTTGAAGGAATTTATTAAGTCCAACTTGTGAAGTAATATATTGTAATAAGTATGTATTTATTGAGCTTTGAGGAATTAAGAGTGATCACACCAATTATATATAAACCCCATTTATTGAATGGAGTTTCAACCATGACTTGTTGTAATGGAAAAGTAGGGTTTTTTCTCTTCTAGAATATCTTTGGTAGAATTTGCACTTTCTTGAATAATCATAAGAATATTTGAACAAGGTGGACCAATAATAACTAGCACGAAGTATTTTTTTAGTAGTAGTTTCCCAACCAAAATGTCCTCCTATTGGTCCATCATGTAATTAAATCATAACCCGTTTTGCATCAAGATTTTCCAGGCATCTCAATAATAGGCCATCATAATTTTTCCTAAAATTAACTCCACCTATCGAGCATATCTTAATCTAAGTCCTGTTTTCTATCTTGTTTCCAAGTACTGTGGTTTAGTTCCATCAATGATATAATGCTCGGGCTCATATTACCAAGAATTGGTAGATGCATGAGCATAGTAAATTTCATATTTGTTGATCATTGCTTCATTTTCCAACCCTATTTTTTCTTCTACCTGTGAAAAAATTGATTCTCCTTCCAACTTATATAATCCTTTACCTCTTACAGTCTTAGCATTATTGATTTGGAGATCATATTCTTGTAGTTTTTTCATCCAATTCACCCTTCTATCCCCTAATTGTTTTTTAACAAATAAGTTTTGAACTGTAAGATGTGGTACAATGATTTTCGTGTGAGATTTTAAAAGTTAAGGTAGAAAATGTTTTACATACTTAAATGCCACAAAATCTTGCGTATCCACCTCTAGATAAATCAATTCTACTCATTGTAACCTAGAACTAATAAAGGAAATGGGAACTTCAAATCCCTTGGAATCCTTTTGTTTCAAAATGGTTGCATAATATGTGTCTGAACAAAAAGTGTGAAGTATAAATTTATTATCAATTTGGACTCATCAAGGTGGTACCTTCTTCTATTGCTTCTTTAATGGAAACAAAAGAGATTCATTTTCTTTCTTATACCACTTAAAACAACAATCTTCCTAGTCATTTCCTTTCGTTCTTATCCCACTTACAAACAACAATCTTCTTAATCATTTCTTGCAAAGGATTAACCATTTCAACAAAAAACATGGAACAAATATTCTTATGAAATTGATTTTACCAAGGAATGATTGAACACACTTTTTATTATGAGGGAAATAAATATGAGAGATAGTTTTAATTATCTCAGCTTCAATCATTATTCTAAATTTTGGAACAAATCCAAGTAGTTTACCTTTTGTTACAACAACATAGTTTTCTTAGGGTTCAAAGAAATGCCATACCTTTTGCACTAGTCAAATATTTTCCTAAGATGATGGATGTGGTCATTTTTGTTCCTTGAAAAGAGTGTTACATCATCATAATAAATAACAACCGATTTAATTATTAGTCCATAGAAATCTATGTCCATTGATCTTTGAAAAATTACCCTTGCATCTATTAATCCAAAAGTCATATTTAGGTAAGCATAGGTTCCCTATTTAGTTTGAAATGTTTTTTTAAGTAGATCAAGATGTGATACAAAAACCTAATTGTAATCCACAAAAACATCCAAGAAAGAGAGCATTTGTGATCATGGTTGATGCATGGGAAATGAAAAGTTTGTTCTTCATACAAAATTTAGTTCATGTTATCTCTCTCTTTGGTAATTACTCACTAATATTCTCTACTTCCTATATGTAAGTTTGATTTCTCCATGTATTCTAAATTTCAATATCTCCAATACTGGTGCACTTGTTCAGATACCCCACAACTAAGTGCACTCATAATTATACTCCAAATTCGGGCGCAATTACTATTTCATTCCCAGGAAACACACTCTATCTTTAACGCACTCCACATTCCATGATTTTATCACAAGTGGGGGACTCTCCTTTCTAAAATTATGTTAAGCGTAATTTATATGCGATAGGTAATTTTAATACTAAATGAACCCACTGAAACAAAACTTCCAACACCCATAGCCAGATTAGGGTTTCCTGTCAATTCAATGAGAATTTTATAATGCAAGGTTCAATTAAAGTTTAATGTAGAAATCACATAACAATGTACTATTAGTTCATTAGCATTCAAAAATTGACTCAATGGATTGAGATGGAATTTTGAAATACGTATATACCATCATTATAGCCATTGCTAAATAAAAAAAATAGAGTATTGTTAAGAACACTATTTCTCTATAACCTAAGAGCTATATTTTGGAATGAGAATATTAACATACATCAAGGATTTATGCTACATATTGTCCTTTATTCTTCTTCTATATCAATTCTGCAAATACAATATCACAATATTTGGATCGAGCTTTTATAATACAATTTGGTTGAGATCAAATCCACTAAGATATGATTGAATCATCTATTTAAGGTAAATAGCACATATCATCCTAAATTTCTAAAATTACTAACTACTTACACTATTAAATATCCAAATGAGAGAAATCTCTCATTCTAAATATATTATTTTTGACAAAACCAAATTTGGAGGGAAACAACATCCTTGAATAAAATTATGGACCTTTGAAGGTAAATCTTAGTTTTAACTATTAGGATTCTCTTGCATTAGAATCCTAGGGAAGAAAATAAATTTCTTAAGCTACTCAAGATCTACACCATACTTATAAATATATGTGGCTATCATCCAAGTATCATCTTCCAATGAATGATTCTTCCATTTAACCAAATGTTGAGAATACTCTTTACCTCTAGTCCTCTTTACCGCTCTGTGCTTTGATAATGTTTCAATATCCTTCTGATTTATTTTTGCTAGTTGTTTCTTCCATTCAACTGTTTGAATTTCCTCACCTATAGATTCACATGTTTAAATATCCTATGGTTCCATGTATATATACAAATCAATTACGTTGAATATTGGATAAATCCCTATATAACTTCGGAGTTCTATCTCATAAGCTTTTAAAGAAAATTTTCTTAAGATTTTACATGGTCCAATCTTCTTGGGATTTAAATTGTTATATGTTCCTTTAGGAAACCTTTCCTTCTTCAGGTGTTCCATGACTAAGTCACCAATTTCAAAATCCATATTTTTTCTTCTCATATCCTCTCTTTGTTTATACTTGTTGCTACTCTCTTCCAATTGTTTCTTAATTATTTCTTGTAATTTTTGTATGCTTATTACAAAATTATCACCTTGATCACTTCTAAATTCTTGTTTCCCCAAATTTATCAACTCATATACTCACCTTAGATTCATTCCATATAAAATATAAAATGGAACTACACTTTTGCTTCTGTTAGTTGTATTATTTTATGAATATTCAACTTGAGCAAGTACTTGATCCCATTACTTGTGATTTTCATTTACCAAGATTCTCAATATATTTCCCAAGCTTCTATTTACACTTTCCATCTATCGATATATTTGTAGGTGATATGTTGAACTGAAATTGAAATTAGTACTCAAAATTTTGCATCAAGTTCTCCAAAAATGACCTACAAACTTTGTATCTCTTTAAGAAATAATGCTTTTAGGAAAACCATGCAACCTTACTAATTTAAAGAACAAATTTGCACTATTGGTTACATCACTGATTTTGGTACAAGGTATAAAATGTTCCATTTTATAGGATATAACAACCACACCATAAATAGAATCATTACCTCTTTGTGTTATTGAAACCCCAACACAAAGTCCATACTTATTGAGTCCCATGGCTTGTTTGGAATTGGTAATGGATGATATAAACCTACATTCTGAATTCTTCCCTTGGCTTGCTGACATATCCTACATTTATTAACAAACCCTTTCACATAACTTTGTATACTTGGCAAAAAAAAAATCTTTCAATTGACCAAAAGTTTTATCTTGTCCAAAATGTCCTTGTAGTCCTCCACTATGGGTTTCCTTAATCAAGTTCTCCATAGTCCTTCACTGTAGATTTCTCCTCTATTACGTGCAGATGCACCAACCTTAGCTCCTCCTGAGAATAAGGAAGAGTTCAATGGAATAATAGAAAACTAAACTAATATAGAAACAACGATAACAACTGATTGAAAATATTTTTATGATTTTAACATATATATCAATTAACTAGTGTAAGAAACAAAAATAAACACACCTTTCTCCTACAAGATGGGCCACCATAGCCGTCCTCGGAAGTGGTTTCGCAGCTCCATTGTTTGGCTCTCCAGTTTTCTCCACAGACAATTTTCAAATGGGGAATGGATCCAAAGTGGGTATGGAGTAATCTCAACGTACACTGTGGGAAATGGCAAGGCAAGGGGAATAATGGCAGGAAAGTAAGTGGTATGTCTGAGAGAAAAATGGAACAATGTAACCACAACTGAATAAAAAGGTGTTTTGGGAGAGCCCTTCACAATGTATTTATAGTACGATCATAGGGTTTTTTCACCCAAGGTGATGACCCATGGTATTTTATTTCCCATGGTATTTATCTTTGGTTTTTTTACCCTTTTTAGGGTTTTTTAACCCTTTTTGGGAGAGAGTGAAGGTAGACCATAGTAAATGCTCATCATCCCTTCATTTGTGAGAAGGAAAATGATGTTTTGGATGATGTTTTGTGGAAATACAATTGTGAAGGTCAAAAGTAAGGGAATTAAGGTGGGAATATGATGTATGTATATGGTTTAGACCATGGAGATCTAGGTTAATGATTTTTAGCATTAACAGATTTCCCCCTAACATGTGAGGGCATGAGATCATCGTATGGATGATGGACATCATAGGATCATGGGAATAATGGTGACAATAGTGGAGAGACTGGAGATACCCATGGAGAAGTGGATCTTCCTTACTCGAACTACAGTGGATTTTGTTTTTTATTATTGGTTCTTAAAAATGGATGAGATACATATAATGTGTGACATGCATATGGACGAGGTGGTAATTCCCATGCTCGTAACAATGTCAAAAGAATAAATAATGGGATCAAGGCTCAAAACATGGGATTTGATCAATACATATACAAATGATGATCCATAATGGTGGCCTTAATGGGAGGTTGAATACAATGCTGGTCTAAAGAACTGATACATAGGAACAATGGCATTCTCATGGAATGCAATATCATCACAACCGATTCCCTGCTGAATATGGAGGTGTACATATATATATGGACTCAATGACTGAGATTTATAATCTCTGTGGTACAATATTCAGCATCAAGTACTGGAGATACATGGAAGCATAAAACTAGGAGATTTTGAACATTGTTGCTAACGCAGCCCCGAAATCACAAGGGACATGAGACTGTATGGTTCCCATAAATAGACTCACCAATGTGCTAGAGTTAGGTAACAACCGGGGTCTTTGACCAAATAAATAATGGACCAATACCCTACGCGAATCTCAACAATGTGATGATGTAGTTGAAGTCGAGCATGTGAGACACAACCAACTCAAAAGTCACTAATGACTCCTTTTGAGTGGTCCAAGGAACTCATCAATGAGGTTGATGAAACCAAGATATAGGGACCTCTAGGTCTATCCTCTAAAATATATGTTCTTACGTCGACAGAGGGAGACCTGCAGCTAATCAAGGCAATGATGTGTCCTTGACTAGAAGCACGAGGGGGATAACCAAAGATGTGGAACATTATGGGGACTGACACAATGAATGGGGGAAAAGAGGAAGGGGAGTATGGGGGGATTAAAATTCCTTTGTTTAGAGTATGGTGGAAGGGATGACCTGGAAACAAATGAAACAAACTCGTGGGAGAGGAATCATGGCTATAATACAAGGAATATAACCGCAAGTGGGAAATACCGAAGGAGGTAATTGGACTAGTGATATCCATGGGATCCAAGGAAGACTCATCGTAGAATACTCTTAACAAAGGAAACCCAATGGGGGGAAGCTGCCATACTGTGATATCATATGCGATGGCTCCTAAAGACACTGTTTGGGCCTTCTTCATAGTTTAAGGAGCACGAAGAAGGGATAGAAGTAAGCTCGATGTGACACGATCTTGTGGATTTTTAGCAAGATCAAGAAAGTAAATGCTCAATGGTGTTTTCCTTTTTAGGGAGTCTGAAAATAGGAAGAAGAATCCAGTGTGGTATCTTTTTCATTAATAGTATCCTAATCCCTAAAAAGGATAAAATTATACAAAGGAGAGCTCTCCCAACCTTTGGGGAGGGGATACTTCTTTACCGTTGGTATTCCAACCAGGTTGGAAAAGGTTAAAACTATACTGACTTGACGGTCATTCAAATACTTTTATGAGAATGAACAAAACCAAGTTTGCTCAACAATATTTTCTTGATGTGAAGGCTAGAAAAGAGCTTAAAGACAACCTATGATAATCTTTTTCATAAAGTATGTACAGTCCCAATGTCCGAGAAAGCATAAAAGGATACAAAGGGAAACATTCCTGGATTGAATGTGCCAGGGTGGTCCTTTTCTTATCATAGTCTATATAGTTCTAAAAAGGAGATAACGCAGCTACATAAACGCCCTTTCAAATACTTTAACAAGCATGAAAGGAAGCAAGCGTGCTCGACAATATTTTCATTCTTTTGGGAGTCATAAAAGAGCTTAAAAGAAACTCTGTAATGGTCAATCAACCAAGGGGGAAGTGTTTGATATATGGAAAGAGGTTATGTTGTGAACATGGATGAGAGGACTAAATGCATAACACTAATGGGGCCCCCTTGTAGGATGATGGATGGTGGTAAAAGAAGGCCAACTATGTAGTATAGATGGATCGGATGGATCATGAACATGTCAATACATACAATGGGAGATTCACATGATGGCACTTAAATTGAGGTGACTTCTGGGAAATGTCCCGAAGAAAGTAGGGAGTGTGTCATTCTCATAAAGGTTGTCTCCTCACTTGGAAGCCTTTTGCATAGTGGAGACAACTTCCTACCCTCATAGAGGACCATCCATACGTGGGCATGGACTACCAAGGATACTTGGAGATTACTTTACCTCCAGTATAGGTCTAGGGACCTGAAGGTATGCTAATATAGTGGTAGCTATATCATATGTCAAAACCCCAAATTTTCACAAAAATTTAAAATTTTGAGATAACATAAAATATTACTATTGCAGTTAGATAACTGCTAGCAGCTAATCGAAGAAATGAAATAGAAAATCAAAGTAACCATTGACTTTAACACATATAGATTAATGTTGTTTTAATTGTAATATGTGATGTAAGTAATCTGCATTCGAATAGTTAGTTGTATTGATGGTTTGAATTTCAAGTAGGTGAGGAGTCATTTTCTACCTAGGGCTTACTTAGCGATTGCTAACATATCTGGATTTCTGGATCTTTATAGGCTTGACAGGTAAATCTTGACCCAATAAAAGTTTATTAAGGCATTAAACCAGATATATTTCTTTTAGCTTAAAGTACTGCTAGAGTAAAAGTTTGCTTAGAAGACTCAAGATCCTACAAGGTAAGTAATGTTTCTTTTATTTGATCCACAATATGATATTACTTAATCTTTGTGTCATAAGGGTTATTAACATCGCCCTACTATTTTCTTTTATCAGATAGATCTTTAAGATAGATAAAACCTCCTTCTAACTTTACTCTAAGTGATTTCCAGTTCTTAAAAGAGCTCATGACATTGTTTCGTAACTCTTCCTTGGACATAAGATTCTATTGCTATTATCAGCATAATAATTGAAGTGCTTCTTATCATCATAGAAATAGACCTAAGCCTTTCAGTACACGAGCCTACTATGTACTTTTTAGCTCTTTTTCAATCAGGTTTCAATATAGTGAATTTATCATCTTAACATTGTCTATAATTTTAAAGTCTCCTCTGCATAAAAACATCATCAAGTTGTGACTTGAATTCCCATTTTCTTTATGACTAACATCATGCAATAACTTCACATTACCCTACTATCTACTTACATGTAAAAGTAGTGCAATAAAATCCTAGATATTTTACTATCCTAAACTTTAAATTCTAACTTAACCTTGATTCGATTCATCTTAGATCTTGGTAAATATTATGGAGTTCAAAGATCATGTACTTGTAGGTTTTATATCCTACATCTAGTACTGTAGATCCCTTTTAAGAATAGGAGCTATTCTTGTGTATAAATGTTACTATATCTATATGCACCTTATTAGTTTAAATCTAATTCTTATAGATTAAACAATCATAGTTCATGATTATAAGGAAAAGTCAATTAAGGCATTAACAATCTTGTCCAAAATTCTACTATCCTCTTAATATTTTTCTTACAAGTTTGGTTTTGAAAGGTTATAAGATCCTCACAAAACTAGGCATCAAATTCATAAATAAAATCTTTGAGAAACAAGTGCATCGAATCCATATCCAAATTGGCTCTTTACCAAAGCTATTTACAAGGTTTAAACATTATATTAAACGATGGTATACTACTTGTTCATCATCGAGGCTTGAATTCGTTTGGAAATGATATGATATTGATTTTGTGTGATAATGCATTATCATTACATGCATAATGTAATTGATTTATCAATTATTTGGTTTGAATGATTGCAGTGGAGACTATACAAAAGAACCCACCGTGAAATGAAAATATTTGAGTACACATGGAACTCTCCTCGCCATGCAATACGTGACTTATAAGTTTTACCTTGCAACCCTATTCTTCATTATTCAGTGAGGGTTTTGGTCTCTGCTTCGTTGGGTTCACTGCGACCATGAGGGCTTGCATTTGCTTGCCTCCAGCTCCACTGTCTGTGCATTTTTCTTTGAAGAGCCATTTTTTAGAGTGAGCGATGTAAACCCATAGCTCGTGAATGAGTTGATTTTTGCAAACAACCTTCCTGTGCATGAGGATTGTAATACATAGTTGGTAGTTTCAATGTTGAAGTCGTGGTTTAGCCACTGCCTTGGCTTGCTCTTCTTCCATTTGTCGATGTAGTTGATAACTCAAACTTAGTTGCTTCCTTCTCAGGTGAATGCAAGTTTTGTTGTGCTCGTGATGTCAGTCTGCCTTCTTCTTGACCTCGGTTTCCAACATTACAGGTAACACATCGTTTTTAAGAAGTTGGAAGCTATGAAGAATTTACAATTTTAGCTCTCCACACAAGTTTTTAATTATATTTTGGTTTTCATTTTGCAGGGATAGTTTTCCTTAACATTTGATAGTAACCACTTCTCAATTGGACCGATGTTCAATCTACAGGTAAGCTCTTGTTACAAAATGGCTCTCCCTGCTTGTGCAAACCTTAGGGGAAAGTTTGCAGTTGGAATAACTTACGGCATGGTTTTAACCAGTCTTGGGTTGTTGTTCTTCAGTTTATTAGTTTTGTTTTTTATTTAAAACCCTTCCTTTCAGCAGGGTGACTCTGGCTCAATCCCGTGACTTGTAAATTCTCTTTTCTTGTGTTAAAAGAATTTTTACAATATTGTAGGTTTTGATACATAGTCTGTTAGTTTTTTTTATTAAACCCATGTCACGATATGGGTGCACCAGCTCAAAGCTGGTTTTTGTGTACATTGATTAAGTTTAAAGCCTTACGGCCTGTCAAGCAATACATAGGGTTTTTAAAAGAAACATGGTTTTCCTTCGAGCTTGGTCTCATTTTATCTTAATGCTATTATTATGACTCTGTAAACTAGGGTTTTTATGCTATTCGACTGTGTAATATTAATTTTACTATGTATTATTTATTTTGTATGAAATTATTGTTAATGGCTTAAAGACTGTCACTCAATCATATTATAAAATTGTTTTACTTGCTGGATCAAAAATTTCAAGCTAGGTTTCCTGAATGAAACCCTTGTTTTAAGTAATTCTTTTTAATTTGTTTAAGTAGGTTTTTTTACTTGTAAAACAAATATTGTTTAAGTTAATAATATTATCTATATATAATGGAATTTCTTAAATTTGCATCTGTATATATATATCTATTATGAAGAATGTAACCAGTCTACAATAGTTCAATTTGTTTAATGATAATGTTCCAAATAATAGAATTATAGCTTAACCTTTTTTTCTTTTATTGAAACAAAGAAATTAATAAAGGGTTTCAACCCTATAGTTACTCTTGCTAGTATAAACCTGTTATTAATTATAGAACAGTTCTTACATAGATATGTATTTCATTTATGAATTTGTTATTATCATATTATTATTGTTTAATTTACTGTAGTTGACTGGCTAGAAATACTCAGAACTCAGCTTCTGTAACTTAGTTTAGTTATTATTATTAGTAAATAAGCTGTATGAATATTAGTTATATCTTTAATGAACTGAATGTAAACAAAGTAGTGTAACTACATTTCTTTTACTGCATAAGCAATTGGTTATTGAATAAACTTAAAGAAAATATGTAAACAACATAACACTGTTTACTCTCCTACATATTTTAATTTGAATAAAAAGTATAATGTATTGTTTATAAACATAACATCTTATCTACTAGGGGATTCTCTTAACATAATAATTCTTCTACCTGTAATGGAATACTGCTATTTCATTATCAGTATATTTACAATAACAAAGAACATAGATATCCAGGTTATTGGTCTTTTTGATAATAACCTACATACTGGAATAAATTACTTTGCTATTATTAAATGCATATTACATCTATTCATTTCAGTTTCTTCTCATTTCTTTCATCTACTTTAAATACTTTGCCTGTGCTGGAGTACGCTCTGGTCCTTCCAGAAGTGGAAAAACACAGGTTGGAACTATTTTCCATCTATTTCAGTTTCCTTCCTTCAATAATCTAACATTTTTATAGCTAAATATTTTACATTCATTTAACAATCAAACTCACATTTAACTATCTAACACAGTAAAACAAAGAATGAAGAACCTGATTAGGATGGAGAACAACAACGCTAGGAGGCTGTTCCTCCCTACCAAACTCCTAGAGAGCGCTCAAACAATGCTTCCTTAGGATCCCCGAGCCTGTTCCTAATCTCCTTGGCTGAGAACTGGTGGAGCAAGCAAACAATAGACTAGTCCAATGACTCAGTAATCACTTTGCACTCAGTAGTAAGATCCTTCAGCTGAAAAGCTGCACTAGATCACTTAGCAGTTAACCCCTCAAACTCTTTCCATAAATTCCCTTGCCATTGAATTTCTCTGAAGTACATTCACCTGAATGATCACTTCTCTAGAATGAGCGACCTCAGCTCTCTTCAATGGGCATTTTTATAAAGATTTCCTAGGTCTTTTGGGTCAGTTGTAAGTAATTGAGCCACCTGCTCTGATCCCACTTTCTTAGGGGATCATGACCCCAAATGTAGGGAGGTTTCAACCTGCAATAGTTGGAAGAGGTTTGAGGATGCTGCCACATGTCTATTTGCTCTCCACTGAGTCTCCTCCACCAATTTGACTAGTAAAAACTCTTTTAATAGCTCTCCTAAGCTATTGTCTCCACCTTTATTTATTTATAATTAAAATATTTAGAATTACATTAAATATCCTTGACTCTGTTGAGTCGTCAATTATAACTTAGCATAAAATTTAACATATTGTCTTTAAATAAAATCAAATAAGATAATATTATTTTTTCAAAATTGGGGCATGTGACATACACACCCCCTTAGAACATAACATCGTCCTCGATGTTATTTATTCTCCATCCTTAGAATTCCCCTGGAACAGAATTGGATATGCATCTCGCATATTACTTTCCAATTCCTAGGTGGCTTCCTCTGGACTAAGGTGCTTCCATTGCACCTTCACCTGTCCAATGGTGCGGTTCCAAAGTGTGATCTCCCTCCACCCAAGGATACAATCCGGTTGCACCAGAAAATCTCCTTCTAGTTCCACCTGTAAATCATTCCAATTAACAACATGAGTAGCATCATGAACATATTTCTTTAATATAGAAATTTGAAAAACATTATGTACTCTTAAATTGGGTGGTAATGCTAATTGATAAGCTACTTGTCCAATTCTGGACAGAATTTCAAATGGACCACAGTAATGAGGTGCTAGTTTTGCACAACTCCGCAATCTCAGAGAGCTCTTTTTGGGTCTCACCTTGATGAACACATGTTCAACTACCTGAAACTCCTTTGGAGTTCTTTTTAAGGTCTGCTTGAATTTTTTGTCGATCCTGTGGAACTTTCAGATTACCTTGTACCTACTTTACAATTTCTTCCATTTACTTTAATAGTTCAAGACCTAATACCAATCTATCCATCGGATTACTCCAAGAGATAGGAGTATTACATTTCCTTCCATACAAAATTTCGAAAGGACTAAATCTGGCTGATGTCTGATAATTATTACTATAAGCAAATTCTACCAGATGCAAATAATTCTCCTATTTACCTGGCTGGTCTTTCACATACATTCTTAATAAATCTTCCAGTACTTGGTTTACTCTTTCAGTTTGTCCATCTGTTTGAGGATGGAATGAAGTACTAAAATTTAATTTAGTGTTTAATCCTTTAAACAGAGACTTCCAAAATTTACCTGTAAATTTAGGATCTCTATTTGAGATTATGACTTTTGGTATTCCATGCAATCGAAAAATCTATTTTAGAAAGATATTAGCTATATTTGAAGCTTTGTATGTAGTTTAACATGTATAAAGTGAGCTGCTTTACTTAACTTATCGACTACTACCATGATAGAGTCATTTAAATTATGATTTCTAGGCAGTCCAGTAACAAAATCAAGACTGATTATCTCCCATTTCCAGCTAGGAATGGGTAATGGCTGAAGTAATCCAGCTGGGTGTTGATGTTCAGTATTCACCTGCTGACATTCAAAACACCTAGCGATATATTCTGCTACTTCAGTCTTCATATTTGGCCAAAAATATTATTTTCTTAAGATACTTATAGTCTTTTGATGGTCTGGATGACTTGAGTATGGAGTTTTGTGTATTTCATCCAAAATTAACAGCTTAACTTTAGGTACGTTAGGTACAAACATTCTGTCTTTATACAGTAAAAATTCTTTTGCATTCAAACTGTACCCTTTACTTAATCTTTTTGTTGGATTTTCTTTAGTTTTAGTTTGAAATTTTGGTAAATTTCATCCTATTCTATTCTTGCTTTAAGCTGTTCATTCAAATCTATAGTATAAGTGCTGATAATTGCTGCAAAGTTTAGCCTTGCATTCCTACTTAATGCGCCAACAACTTTATTTTCTTTACCTTTAATGTGTTGAATTTTGAAGTCATACTCACTTAGAAAAGCTAGCCACCTAGCTTGTCTGGAATTTCAATTAGGCTGATCTAAAAAATATTTTAATCCCTTATTATCAGTCATTAAAATAAATTTTTTGCCAATTAGGTGATGTTGCCACATCTTTAGAGCATGTATAACAACTGCTAATTCCATATCATAAGTTGCATAATTATTTTCATGAATTTTTTATTTTCTAGACTCATAGGCAATAACATGCCCTTCTTGAGTTAAAACACCGCCTAAGCCATCATTGTAGGCGTCAGTGCACACTACAAATTCTTTATTTGGATCATCTATTCTTAAAATAGGTGTGCTATTTAATAAAGTTTTTAACTTTTTAAAGCTTTCCTCACATTTCTGGTTCCAATCAAACTTCCTTCCTTTCTTCTGCAAATAAGTTATCAGATTCGCGATCCTCGAAAAACCTTCAATGAACCTCTGGTAGTAACCGGTAATTCCCATGAAAGATCGAACATCAGTTATATCCTTAGGAATCAGCCAATCTTCGATTGCCTTTATCTTTTCTGGATCTACTAAATTCCTTTCTTGGTCACCACATGACCTAAGTACTGAATCTTATCCTTGAAGAAATCACATTTACTAAACTTTGCAAAGAGTTGATGATCTCGCAACTGTTGCAAAACAATTTTTAAATGTTCTTTATGTTCTTCTTCAATTTTTGAATAGATTAATATATCGTCGATGAACATGGATACAAACTTATCTAGATACTTATGCATAACGTTGTTCATTAAACACATAAAAAAAGCTGGGGCATTAGTAAGACCAAATGGCATGATGAAAAACTTGTAATGGCCATATTGAGTTCTAAAAGTTGTCTTAAAGATGTCTTCATCTTTAATCCTAACTTGATGATATCCAGACCTTAAATCTATTTTTGAAAACACCGTGGCTCCACGTAGTTGATCAAACAGATCATCTATATGGGGCAATGGGTATCTATTTTTAATGGTCATCTTATTTAGCTGACGGTAATCTATGCAAAGTCGCATGGTACTGTCCTTTTTCTTAACGAAGATGACAGGTACCCCCCAGGGAGACACACTAGGTCGAATATACTTTTTATCTATTAGTTCTTTTAATTGAGACTTTAATTCATTAAGTTCAAGTATGTTTATTCGATAAGGGGCCTTTGAGCTAGGCACTGCACCAGGTACCAGCTCAATGGTAAAATCCAATTCCCTTTTCGGAGGCAGTCCCATAATTCCTTCAGGGAATACATCAACATATTTTCTTAAGACTGGTATGTCTTCCAATTTTAATTTATCTGTATTATTTGGATTCTCCTCATCAGTTATCGTTACAGCATAAGCTTTACAACCCTTCCTAATAGCTCTCTTAAGTTGTAGAGCAAAAATCTGCCTTATAGTGGTTTTTCTAGGGATTCCTTTTACACTTACTGGTTTTCCATCACTGTTTAAACATGTGAAGGTTTTATCATAACAATTTAAAATTACCCTATGTTGTTCTAACCAATCCATACTGATAAGTAAATCATAAGAACGAAGCGGTAATACATTAAGCTTCACAACAGTTTCAAAATGATCCATAACTACTGCGCATTCTTTTACAAAACAAGTTACCTTTCTTTTAGCACCAGTGGCTAACTAAACTAAGCAAGAATTTTCAAAATTTTCAATAGGAAACTTACATTTTTCTACCATTTTAGGTGAAATATAGCTGAGACTAGCTCCTGGTTCAATCAAAATAGTTATAGGGGTTTGATTTATCATACCTTCTACTTCCACCATGCAAGTTTGATATTTTGCTTGTCGATTCTCCAAGGTTGCATTGATTCTGGGAATAGTCCTCGCTAATTCTCCAATAGTCATCTCCTCCTGTATGGTATGAATATTACTGATAGTCTTTTTTCGATTAGGACAGACTGAGGCATAGTGTGGGCCATTACACTCCCAGCACTTTATAGGTACTTTGCATTCAAATTTCTTGGTATAATTATCATGGTTATTAGCAAATTCTTTACCCTTAGAATTATTCTGATTGCTTGGTGAATTATTCTTCCTGGGAAATTTTTGTTAGGAAAATTGTTGGCCTTATTGTTCTTAGAATTTTTGTTGGGCACAAATTCTTTCTTCTTTTGATCATACTGATTATTATTATTCTTGACCTTCTAGTTGGCCATGCTTTCCTTCTTTCGATTCTATTCATAACAAAATTTGGCTTTCCTCATGGCTTCTTCCAAAGTCTTTGGATTGTCATACTCAATCTTGTCCTTAATATGAAAAGGAAGACAACTGAGGAATCGTTGTACCTTTGGTTTCTCATCTACAAGGTATGGCACATACCTAAGCAGACTTAAAAACTTGTTGTTTAGATATTTCATTGTCATTGATCCTAATTTAAGCTCATAAAATTCTTTTGCTCTCTCTTCATAGTATTGCTCAGACATAAATTTCTTTTTAAAATACCTCTTGAAGGTACTCCAATTTACATTCTTCTCTTTAATTCCTTTAACTCTCTTCAAGTCCTGCCACCAAATGTCATCCTTTCTTGAGAGATTGTAAATAGCCATTCTAGCCTTTAACTAGTTAGAATAGTTATATATTTGGAAGTACTTCTTCATCCCAAATAACTAGGATTCCGCTTCCTCCCCCTTCTCAATCTCTCCATTGAATGTTGGTGGTTTTATCTTTTTGAATTCTCCATAAATTTCCTCATAAGGTTTGTATTTCCTCTTTTTAGTGAAATGGTTGTCATCACTGCTATCACTGATAGAGTGGAAATTTCGTTGTTCACCAAACACCTATGAAGATGAACTACTTTCATGTTTAGTATGTTTCATCTTTTTAAATTTTTGTTAAACTTCAGAAACAATTTCTTTGTTGAATAACATTTAAAAGAAAATACATCAGCATAATAATTCAATTTACTATTTCATAAAATCTAGTTGGGCTTCATGAAGGCCTAGTGTTTGAACCTTGTGCTCTGATACCACATGTCAAAACCCCAAATTTTCACAAAAATTTAAAATTTTGAGATAACATAAAATATTATAGTTGCAGTTAGATAACTGCTAGCAGCTAATAGAAGAAATGAAACAGAAAATAAAAGTAACCATTAACTTTAACACATATAGACTAATGTTGTTTTAATTGTAATATGTGATGTAAGTAATCTGCATTTGAATAGTTAGCTGTATTGATGTTTTGAATGTCAAGTAGGTGAGGAGTCATTTTCTATCTGGGGCTTACTTAGTGATTGCTAACATATCTGGATTTATGGATCTTTACAGGCTTGACAGGTAAATATTGACCCAGTAAACGTTAATTAAGGCATGAAACCAGATATATTTCTTTTAGCTTAAAGTACTGCTAGAGTAAAAGTTTGCTTAGAAGACTCAAGATCCTGCAAGGTAAGTAATGTTTCTTTTACTTGATCCACAATATGATGTTACTTAATCTTTGTGTCGTAAGGGTTATTAACGTTGCCCTACTGTTGTCTTTTATCAGATAGATCTTTAAGATAGATAAAACCTCCTTCTAACTTTACTCTAAGTGATTTCCAGTTCTTAAAAGAGCTCATGATATTGTTTCATAACTCTTCCTTGGACATAAGAGTCTATTTCTATTATCAGCATAATAATTAAAGCACTGCTTATCATCATAGAAATAGACCTAAGCCTTTCAGTACACAAGCCTACTATGTATTTTTTAGCTCTATTTTAATCAGGCTTCAATATAGTGAATTTATCAGCTTAACATCGCCTATAATTTTAAAGTCTCCTCTGCATAAAAACATCGTCAAGTAGTGACTTGACTAACATCATGTAATAACTTCACATTACCCTACTATCTACTTAAATGTAAAAGTAGTGCAATAAAATCCTAGATAGTTTACTATCCTAAACTCTAAATTCTAACTTAACCTTGATTCGATTCATCTTAGATCTTGGTAAATATTATGGAGTTCAAAGATCATGTACTTGTAGGTTTTATATCCTACATCCAATACTGTAGATCCTTTTTAAGAATATGATCTATTCTTGTGCATAAATGTTATTATATCTATATGCACCTTATTAGTTTAAATCTAATTCTTATAGCTTAAACAATCATAGTTCATGATTATAAGGAAAAGTCAATGAAGGAATTAACAATCCTATCCAAACTTCTACTATCCTCTTAATCTTTTTCTTACAAGTTTGGTTTTGAAAGGTTATAAGATCCTCACAAAACTAGGCATCAAATTCATAAATAAAATCTTTGAGAAACAAGTGCATTGAATCCATATGCAAATTGGCACTTCACCAAATCTATTTACAAGGTTTAAACATTATATTAAACAATGGTATACTACTTGTTCATCATCGAGGCTTGCCTTCGTTTGGAAATGATATGATATTGACTTTGTGTGATAATGCATTATCATTACATGCATAATGTAATTGATTTATCAATTATTTGGTTCGAATGATTGCAGTGGAGACTATACAAAAGAACCCACCGTGAAGTGAAAAGATTTGAGTACACATGGAACTCTCCTCTCCATGCAATACATGACTTATAAGTTTTACCTTGCAACCCTATTCTTCATTATTTAGTGAGGGCTCGCAGTTGCTTGCCTCCAGCTCCATTGTCTGTGCATTTTTATTTGAAGATCCGTTGTTTAGAGTGAGAGATGTAAGGCCATAGCTCGTGAATGAGTTGATTTTTGCAAACAACCTTGCTTTGCGTGAGGATTGTATTACACAGTTGGTAGTTTCAATGTTGAAGTCATGGTTTAGCCACTGCGTTGGCGTGCTCCTTCTCCAGTTGTCAATGTAGTTGATAACTTGAACTCAACTACCTCCTTCTCAGGTGAATGTGAGGGTTGATGTGCTCGTGGTGTCAGTCTACCTTCTTCTTGACCTCGATTTCCAACATTATAGGTAACACATTGTTTTTAAGAAGTTGGAAGCTATGAAGAATTTACAATTTCAGTTCTATAGACAAGTTTTTAATTATATTTTGGTTTCCATTTTGCAGGGATAGTTCGCATTAACATTTGACAGTAACCACTTCTCAATTGGACCAACATTCAGTCTATGGGTAAGCCCTAGTTACAAAATGGCTCTCCTTGCTTGTGCAGACCTTAGGGGAAAGTTTGCAGTTGGAAGAACTTACGGCATGGTTTTACCCAGTGTTGGGTTGTTGTTCTTCAGTTTATTAGTTTTGTTTTTTATTTAAAACCCTTACTTTCAGCAGGGTGACTCTGGCTCAATGACGTGACTTGTAAATGCTCTTTTCTTGTGTTAAAAGGATTTTTACAATATTGTAGGATTTGATACACAGTCTATTAGTTTTGTTTATTAAACCCATGTTATGATATGGGTGCACCGACTCAGAGCTGGTTTTTGTGTACATTGATTAAGTTTAAATCCTTACGGCCTATCAAGCAATACACAAGTTTTTAAAAAGAAACATGGTTTTCCTTTGAGCTCGGTCTCAGTTTATCTTAATGCTATTATTGTGACTCTGTAAACTAGGGTTTCTACCCTATTCGACTGTGTAATATTAATTTTACTGTGTATTATTTATTTTGTATGAAATTATTGTTAATGGCTTAAAGACTATCACTCAGTCATATTATAAAATTGTTTTACTTGCTGGCTCAGAAATTTCGAGCTAGGGTTTCCTGAATGAAACCCTTGTTTTAAGTAATTCTTTTTAATTTGTTTAAGTAGGTTCTGTTACTTTAAAAAAAAAAATTGTTTAAGTTAATATTATTATCTATATATAATGAAATTTCTTAAATTTGCATTTGTATAAATATATTTGTTATGAAGACTATAACCAGTCTATAATAGTTCAATTTGTTTAATGATAATGTTCCAAATAATAGAATTATAGCTTAACTATTTTTCTTTTATTGAAACAAAGAAATTAATAAAGGGGTTCGACCCTGTAGGTACTCTTGCAAGTATAAACTTGTTATTAATTATAGAATAGTTCTTACATAGATATGTATTTCATTTATGAATTTGTTATTATGATATTCTTATTGTTTAATTTACTGAAGTTGATTGGCTCATGAAAATACTCAGAACTCAGCTTCTGTAACTTAGTTTAGTTTGCTCTTTATATTTTAAATACTTTAGTAATACACTACATGCTTATTAGTAAATGTTAGACTTAGTTTAGTTAATATTATTAGTAAATAAGCTATATGAATAGTAGATATACCTTTAATGAACTGAATGTAAACAAAGTAGTTTAACTACATTTATTTTACTGCATAAGCAACTGGTTATTGAATACACATAAAAATAATATGTAAACAACGTAACACTGTTTACTCTCCTACATATTTTAATTTGAAGAAAAAGTATAATGTACTGTGTATAAACATAACATCTTATCTACTAGGGTATTCTCTTAACATAATAATTCTTCTATCTGTAATGGAATACTGCTATTTCATTATCAGTATATTTACAATAACAAAGAACATAGATGACCAGGTTATTGGTCTTTTTGATAATAACCTACATGCTGCAATAAATTACTTTGCTATTATGAAATGCATATTACATCTATTCATTTCAGTTTCTTCTCATTTCCTTCATCTACTTTAAATACTTTGCCTGTGCTGGAGTACGGTTTGGTTCTTCCAGATGTGGAAAAACACAGGTTAGAATTATTTTCCATCTATTTCGAATTCATTTCTTCAATAATCTAACATTTTTACAGCTAAATATTTTACATTCATTTAACAGTCAAACTCACATTTAACTATCTAACACAGTAAAACAAAGAATGAAGAACCTGATTAGGATGGACAACAACAGCGTTAGGAGGCCATTCCTCCCTACCAAAATCCTGGAAAGCACTCAAACAACGCTTCCTCCGGACCCCCGATCCTGTTTGTGGTCTCCTTGGCTAAGAACTGGTGGAGCAAGCAAACAATAGACTAGTCCAATGACTCAGTAATCACTCTACACTCATTCGTAAGATCCTTCAGCTGAAAAGCTGCACTAGATCACTTAGCAGTTAACACCTCAAACTCTTTCCACAAATTCCCTTGCCATTGAATTTCTCTAAAGTACATTCACCTGAATGATCACTTCTCTAGAATGAGTAGCCTCAGCTCTCTTCAATGGGAATTTTTATAAATATTGCCTAGGTATTTTGGGTCAGTTGTCATTAATTGAGCCACTTACACTGATCCCACTTTCTTGGGGGATCATGACCCCAAATGTAGGGAGGTTGCCACCTGCAATAGTTGGAAGAGGTTTGAGGATGCTGCCACATGTTTGTTTGCTCTCCACCTAGTCTCCTCCACCAATTTGACCAGTAAACACTCTTTTAACATATCTCCTAAGTTGTTGTCTCCACCTTTATTTATTTATAATTAAAATATTTAGAATTACATTAAATATCCTTGACTCTGTTGAGTCATCAATTATAACTTAGCATAAAATTTAATATATTGTCTTTAAAGAAAATCAAATAAGATAATATTATTTTTGCAAAATTGGGGCATGTGACATCATACGTGTGACATACCGTGGGCATGTGTAGACATGGGACCACACCCTCCAATGGGGTACCAACGGTGCAAGGGAAGGGTGGATGTGTTAGATCCACTCGCTCACATGAAAATGATGTGACAGAGTGTTACAATAGACTCACTGCAGCTGGACGCGTATCTACTACCAGATGGGGTCACCGACTCGTGGTAAAAATGATGCAAAACAAAAAATAAAAACTATGCTACAATGGTAGGTGTTCTAGCTGATTTTACCACACATGGTTGATCACATATTTATGGCCTTCCCTGTCCCTTTGCAGACTCTTTAGACCCCATGGACTTATATTATCTTTTCATGTTCCAATATCATCCCTAAAAAACCCTTGTTTATTGTTGTATGCGACTTTTAAACCAATACTCACGTGTACACGTGACTTTTGACCTCAAACCCACATACATTGGGATGTGTGCATCAATCCAAACATTTTTGGAATTTTCCTCATATGAGTCTAAATAGCTTGTCTCTTGGCCTTTCAAATTCCTTGATAATGCTCGGATTCAACCCTCCATTACCCTTTTGGAGTGCTATATAAGGAACCCCTTGGCTACATTAAAGAGAGGGAATTGAAGAGAAAAGAAACTATAGTACATTGTTGCCTTAGTTTGCATATAATTGAGTCTGCATCCCTTTGTCCCTTTGGAGCACTTTGTGTTCTTCCCAAGATTACCTTTGCTTGTGATATTTCTATCAAGAGATGGAGGATTGAGGTGGTGGAGGCCACGTGGAGGACTAGGTTTCTCCGATTCGTAGACATGTCGACAGAGGTTGTCACTATTGTAATCTCTGATTTTATTAATAGAAATATATTTTCCTGTCCAATTATGTGCATTTAAATATGAATATTGTATCCATGGATGTATTTAATTACTTATACAAGATTGAATATATATGCTAGAGTAGGTCGAAAACATCATTATAGAGCATGCTTGTCTTATTTGCTGTTGTTGAGAGTAAATTACTAAAGCAAGTGTGAAATGGAAAATCTCAACGGGGATCTACTTCAACTATCTGGAACAAGGTACGATTTGATATCCCTTAGTGTTAGATGTTTGGTTTCTCTTGCATATTGGGAAATATTGATTTCTAGTGTCAAATTTGTATGTTGTACAATACACCCCAAGCCATAGGAAGTTTCTCTCTGTAACAAAACTGGTGACCATACTAGGGAGGTTCCTAGTTGTTTCTATTTGAGGGTATCTATGGGCCTTTGAGGTATTGATTGGTGCACCCTTGGGGTATCAGTTGTGCTTTCAGGCTTCGATATTTGCTACCCTACCCATACGGTCAATCCCACCTATGACTGTCCATTTGAGCATTGGTTATATTGAGGTGAACTTAGTTTCCTTACCTAGGTTATTGAGGGGGTATTTGTAGAGGTTATTCTACAGGTGTCCTAGCTAGGTAGGGGTTGGACAACACAGTCGCTATATGCATTGAAGCCGAGGGCCACTATAATTGGTTACGAACCTCCACTTGTTGTGTATGGGAGTCTCAAGACTCTCCTAGGTGAGACATACTTGCTTCATTCCGGAGCTCACTTATCCTACCCTTGGTTTACTTGTTATTTGGCTTTAGATTTTCTTAGGTGTATGCTCTGTGCATGCTAGATTTCTTAGGGTTGCGTAGCTAGATCGAGTCTTTTGTTTTTATTGAGTCATTACGGATTCGGGTACGACACCTCTTCATTCTCATTGTTTAGCAGAACTTTCACCTTCCACATCTCCTCCCCTTGGGAGAGATAACCAGACAGTCCGAGCAGACTCATTCTCACTTTGATCCACACACTATGGGTGATCATGAGACTGAGATTTCAGAGATCCCTAATCTTCCTCATCATGTATGGGAAGATGAACCTCTGAGCACATATGGGACTCTGGTAGGGACTGGTCATCATTTGGCTGGACTGTCACATGAATATTTTTCACAATTCATAGATTCCACACACCCTGTTCACCGGTATTGGCTTCCAGGAAATGAGACTCACCATGCATATGCTAACAGTAGCACTATTAGGTATGGCATTTCTGATATTCCTAAGACCGGTTTGACACCATGACGGATCAGGTGTTGACACTAGTGCAGCGCCCGGGGGCACTTCCATTCCTTTCCAGGAAGAGAGGTTTGGTAGCTCTAGTCACATTACACCTTCCATCCCTACAATGGAGGTTCATTCACACACACACATCTTAGGCCTAGAACTGGTGTTCCTATTTGGGGATCAGAACCTAGACATGTGAATATTGGGGGCATGAGTTATATTCTGTCACATACTCCATTGTATTCAGCACCAATCCCTTCAAATGATTTTTTGACCACGCATCTTCTTCCTAACTCTAGTGGGCCTTCTGGCCCGATTTCTACTACTAGCCATGTTCGTTTTAGATTTTATCATTTAAGCTAGAATTAACTTAGGATATTAACTGAGAGAATGACAAGCACAACAATAAAACACATATGACAATGAACACAAAAATTTTCCTCAGGAAAACCATGAAGGATAAAACCCTGCAACTTCCTCAGAGATAGAATCAGCACCAAATAGAAAAGCCACAAAAAAACAATAAGATGATATCCCAACAATAGTAGCCTCTTTCTCTCTAGCCCCAACAACTTCTTCTTCCTCAACTATGTGCTACAACTGAGTGTGAGTGAGTGTGTGATAAATAGAGAGGCTCACTCTCTATTTATACTAATTCCTGACTTGACAATGACTCACTAGGGTCGAATTCTCTAGGAGATTCTAATAATGCCAGTGCCCCGGAACTACGGGGACTTTAACCCTTGAAAAATAGGAGGGTTACCCACAATGAATTGACATGACTTGTTTACATTATAGAGCCTCACGATAGGAACATCGGGACATGACATGAATCAAATACATTATATACACTTCCTAGAATAAACATCGGGGTACAAGACATAAGATATACAAGTGAATACATTCCGAAGTTACAAATACATCAACACTCCCTCTTAACTAGGAAGGCATTCTTTCGACACAATTTTCAGCACTGGTCTTATTCTCTATATTGACTGGATCATCTCATCATCTTCATCTTCAAGTTTTCTTCATATTCAAGTCTGATTCATCTTCAAGTCATCATCGCTTCAAGTCTTCTTCATCTTCAAGTCACCTTCATCTTCAAGTCTTCTTCTAAGTCATCTTCTTCTTCAAGTCTTCTTCATCATGCGATATGAATCATCACGACTGCTGGATCATCATTGCTGGATCATCATCACAGTATCATCATAAAATATGGATCATCACTTGATCTGGATCATCATCACATCTGGATCATCACTTGATCTTGGATCATCATCATCAATGTTGTCTCAAAATGGTGCTATCTCTTGATTCTTCTCATCACAGGAAGTTCTATAGAGCCAACCCTTTTTCATGCTAGTTGTAGGACTACCCTTCATGTAGGTATTCAGCACTTATATCTGACCCTAAGTCAAAATGGCCCACCCAACTCTTACATCTGACCTCATCTTGTCAGAAAGGCATGCCCAGCACTCACATCTGACCTCATCTTGTCAGAAAGGTCTAGCACTCACATCTGACCATGTGTAAACACATCACGACAGAATGGCTCAACACTTATATCCGACCATGTGTGAATGCACCACATCATAAGGGCTCAGCACTTACATCTAACCATGTTTGAAAACATTGCATCGAAAGGGATCAGCACTTACATTTGACCATGTTCGAAAACACTGCATCAAAAGGGCTCTGCACTTACATTCGACCGTGTTCGAAAACATCGCATCGAAAGGGATCTTAGTCTCGGACTGAGGATTCCTGGTAAACGACCAGGTTCCTCCATTATCCCAGAGAATGGCATCATCCTTATAGTTTATCAAGTGGGAGCACATCCCTCAATCACATCATAATGGCCATGCACTCACATCTGATCATGTAAGACTACATCCCACAGTCATATCAGAATGGCCCCCATTCCTAGACTGAGTATTCCTAGTAATTGACCAGGTTCCTCCAATCCAATAATGGAATTCAATACTTATATCGAATCATGTAGGAACCAATCCTACAGTCACATTAGAATGCCTCAGCACTCACATCTGACATGGAAGGAACCAAATCCTCTCACCATGACAGAATGGATTAGCCCTTACATCTGTTAGATTTTTATCATTCAAGCTAGCATTATGATCTTAGGATCTTTTGACTGAGAGAATAACATGCACAGGAATAAAACAAAAGATACAAGAGACACAAAGAATTTTCCTCAGGGAAACCATAAAGGAGAAAACCCCACAACGTCCTCAGAGATAGAATCTGCACCAAAAGTAAAACCCGAAAACATAAAGATGATCTCCCGATAGCAGTATTCTTGTCCCAGTAACTTCTCCTCAATGAGTGAGTGTGTGTGTGATAAATAGAGATGCTCACTCTCTATTTATATTCTTTCATTCACTTGAAACCCACTCTAACATGCTGTCCTCACTAAACAATTACTTACTAGAGCCGACATCTATAGGAGTGTCTAATAACCCTAGTGTCCCACAACTTGTGGGGACTTTGCCTCCTCTGACCAACAAGGAAAGTTATCCTTAAAACAACTATGGAGACTATTTCCCCGACATATAATGACTCACCTAGGATTGACTTCTCTAGGATAGTCTAATAACCCTAGGGCCCCATAACTGTGGGGACTTTAACCCTTGACCAATAGGAGGGTTACCCACAATGACTTGACATGACTTGTTTACATTATAGAAACTTCCTGGAATAAACATCGGGGTATGACTCAAGTACATTACAAACACATCCTGGAATAAGCATCGGGGTACAATACATAAGATACATAGATGAATACATTCCGAAGTTACAATTACATCAACACTCCCTCTTAACTAGGAAGGTATTCTCTCATCACAATTTATCAGCACACGTATTCTTCTCTGTATCATCTGGATCATCATTTAGTTCTCATCATATTCATCTTCAAGTCATCTTCATCTTGATCTGGATCATCACTCGATATGGATCATCATCACTGGATCTATATCATCACTCGATCTGGATCATCATCACTAGATCTGGATCATCATCACTGGATCTGGGTCATCACTTGATCTGTATCATCATCACTGGATCTGGATCATCACTTGATCTGGATCACCATCACTGGATCTGGATCATCACTATTGGATCATCATCACCAATGATATCTCGTGATTCTTCTCGTCAGAGGAAGTTCTATAGAGCCAACCCTTTTTCATGCTGGTTGTAGGCCTAGCCTCCATGTAGGACTTCTTCCAACACTTATATCTGACCCTAAGTCAGAATGGCTTGCCCAACACTTATATCTAATCATGTAGGAACCAATCCTATAATCATATCAGAAAGGCACGCCCAACACTCACATCTGACCATGTGGGAACACCTCCCATAACCCTGTCAGAAAGGCCCAGCACTCACATCCGTCAACCAATTTCGGAAAGGCTCAACACTTACACTCAACCATGTGAGGAACCAATCCTCCATGCCGAAAGGCTCTGCACTTACATCTGACAACCAATGTCAGAAAGGCTCAGCACTTATATTCGACCATGAAAGGAACCAATCCTTCATGCCGAAAGGGCTCTACACTTACATATGAAAACCAATGTCAGAAGGGCTCTGCACTCACATCTGATCATGTAGGAACCAATCCTACAGTCGCATCAAAATGGCCCTTAGTCCTAGACTGAGCTTTCTTGGTAACTAACTAGGTGCCTCCATTCCAAGAATGGCAATAACCCTTATATCTGATCAAGTGGGAACCAAACCCTCAATCACATCAGAATGGCCATGCACTCACATCTGATCATGTAAGACTACATCTTATAGTCGTATCAGAAAGGCCCTCAGTCCTAGACTGAGTATTCATGGTAACTGATCAGGAACCTCCATTTAAAGAATGGCAATAGCCCTTATATCTGATCATGTAGGAACTAATCATACGGTCACATCAGAATGGCTTAGCACTCATATCTGACATGTAAGGAACCAATCCTCTCACCATGTTAGAATGGCTCTAGGTCTCATCACTTCCCCTTGGAGGGAACCTCAATTTGGAGAACACCAAGCTTCTCCCTGAAGTGCTCAAACTTCACTTTGGTGAATGGCTTCATCAATACATCAGCTATCTGTTCGTCCATCGCAACATACTGGAGCTTCACTACTCCCCTCTGCACCATATCCCTAATATAGTGATACTTGATCTCGATATGCTTCGACTTGTCATGGAACACCAAGTTCTCTGACAACTTCACACAACTCTGGTTGTCGCAATGTATACAAGTAGCATCAACTAGAGATCAAACAAATCAGACAATAGCTTCCTCAGCCATACTGCCTCACAACTAGCTGAACAAGCTATGACATACTCTGCTTCAACTGTACTCAGTGCCACATAGGATTACTTCCTGCTAAACTAAGAGATCACACATGATCCCATACTGAAGCAACACCCTGAAGTGCACTTTCTACCCAATCCGAATCAACGTAACCTTCCAGATTAATATTTTGATTCGCCTCATTCTTGAGTGCATAATCAACTGTACCCCTCAGGTACCTTATTGCATGCTTTGCAACCATTAGGTGAACATGTCTCAATGTGTTCACAACAAAGAAAATATATGGTTTCATATTCGTCAGGTACATCAAGGACCCAATCATATGACGATACATCATATATCAATCGTCTCTAATGAAGCAACAATCAATAGATTCAGGTTCGATGCCATAGGTGTGGTCATGCAGTCCATCATCCTGAACCTATTCAAGATCTCTATTGCATACTTCCCTTGTCCACACCTCCATGCCTAGAACGTAGTGCATCGACACATAATAGGAGCATCACTGGTCTTCCACCTTCAACCTTGAAGCAAAGGTTGGAATCCACTTTACTCTCAGTAAATCCTAGAGTCATCAGTAATCTATCCATCCTGTCGTACCATGTCAAACCTCAGGATATTCTATAGTCACTCCCTTTAAAGTATCATACTCCCTCTATCTTTCATACTCTACGCACTAAAACATTATGTATTGGAATGACAAGTAGCTTCCTCTGCTACTAATATTTTATGTATCCATATAGGAACATTGGATACCAAGATCCTCTATCTTGAAATTTTTCAAAATTTCTTGTCGCACCCATCTGTGAGCTTGTCATCCTCTATAGGATTTCATCTTCAACCTTGTAGCAAATGTTAAGATCTTCATCAAGCTCCTCATGTATGTGGTATCCCATGGGTGTCTTCTGAACTCATACAATTCCTTCTTTCATTTGCACACATGATTATGTTTGTCATGTGACTTCACTTCTAGTGGCTGCAAATGTCTCTTCGTATTCTAAGCCTTGTATCCCACAATGTTTCCATCTACTACATGATGGAACTACGAGATTCCCTTCACATATCGATACTACATCCTAGACATCATTCTTCTTGAATTGGTCTTGCCTTTATTCTTGGAAGGTTCAACATCAATGATGTCACTGCATTCGTCATATTATTTTTCATCTTGAACTGTCGTTACTTGTTCTTCGAAACAAGTCTCATTCTTGTTTTCTTATAGGCGATTATGTATGTGATATTTCCTACAAGTAAAATGCATTTGTATGGTTAGAAATATTTTATAAGGAATATTCATACTGGCAAGTTCTTATGCATAAATATATGATCATGCAACTACTTTAGCCAATACAACATTCATCCATATCTCACGAAAACATTTCTAGATGCCTTCCATCTCTACCAAGACAACATTGAGATTGTGCACTAATCCAATATGTCAGCAAAGAGGTTTCATTCTAGATAAGTAGCAATGGAGGGTTGTATAGCACCATGAGCTACTTACCCATCACATGCATATTAGCAGTATACTATAATTAATGCAAACATTCTATCATGCATAGTACATTAACTAAATATAAACAAATGCACAACAAAACAATATCATGAAATGACAATTGAATACTTATCTTTATTTGTTTCGTGGGTAGACTCCTTCTTGAGCCTTCAGCTTCATCATCTTCTTCATTCATAATAGCATCGTTTCTTATCCAAATGCTAAGGTGGATAAGAGATTCTTTAAGAGTTGATTTCTTCATATTCCTCATCACTTGAGGGATCTTCTTTGGATGGTGAGAGCTTGATCTTCAATTGCTCCCATGTTCATTTCTCTTATTATTAGTTGAGCTTCTTCTTATGTGTGCTCTTCCCAGAGTCTGATGAAAGTAATCACTTCCTTCTAGCACACATTCTTCGAAATAATGAATCCCATGATCTTGGGAGGCCATTCAAGGTGGTTATCACCACTTTTGCATTCTCCACTTCTTCTTTTACCGCTTCAAGTTGTTCTCTGATTTGAGAGACCCCCATAAAGTATGACTATATGGTCTGTGCAGTCTGGATCTTCACATTCGTCAATTGTTTTCTCAAAGTCATATTTTGATTTATGTTCTTCCCTTCAAATAACTTAGTCAAGGAATCAAACATCTTTGGTTTCTTTAGGGAAGACACTTGTGGTACAATGTGATCTGTGATTGAATCAACAATGATATTCTTGGCCTTGACCAAGTTCTTTTGGTGTAAGGCTTTTAGCCTCATCTCCCTCTGGAACTGGAACCTCTTTACTCATGTAGGTGTCCAATCCATTTTCTTCAGAGAGATCAAGTACTTCCATGCTTGGAAGTTTTCAACTTTACCAAGCTTATCATAAATCTGATGTGATAGATCACTTTGAAATGAGAACCTCAAATGCAAATAGCAAAAGATTAGATCTTACCGATTTGAGGTGTCCGTCCTGGTTCCGAAGCTGGCTGATCTAGGGTTTGTCAGAGAAACCCTAATTTTAAAAACTTGGAATATTTTTAATATTATTAGATAGAAATATATATCTCTTCAAGTTGAGCTTTACAATGTACTCCTTTTCTGAAAACAGTGGAGGGAAGCTCTTGAAACAGGAAGCCCTAGTTTTCCAATTTCTTCTGCAAAAATGCCTGTTACTATTTCTACGGTATCTCTGAAATTACTACTCCTTTGTGTCTAAAAATTATCACTGAGGTATCCTTGCATGGCCCTATTCCAACACCACATGTTTCATCAGCATTGGTTTCCCCAATTGGGACTTATGATCATTTTCCCAAGGTGACCTGTTACAGGATTGTTCAGCACAACGAAGTTATACAGACTTCCACGTGTCACGGTTTCATCTTATAAGTCTAAACATTGGACCAAATATAGTACAATCTGTTTCATTTCTGGAACAACTTCATAAATTTCATTTGGACCTTTTTAGACCAAGATATAGCAATTCTCCCCAAGTGTCCTGTTTAGGGATGAATCCTGGAAGAGGCTGGAACCCTAACATGGAGGGATCATATCGCCCAGAATATAAGGAATATGAGGCTGAATTTTGGACACAGTGTAAACCAAGATTTTATCTTCAAACTTTGCAATTTTCAGCTCCTTATCCTTTGCCAATCCCAAGATATAGTGAATTTACCAAAACTTATCCGTTTTAGTATTTTAGGGTTTTTCCAGCTTGGGGACAAACTAGGGTTTGACTTTCCCGGAGTTATACCCAACTAAAAATCTTGATCCAGGTTTCTAAATTTGATTTTGATGAGGAGAGAAATCCTATGCCAGGCTCACTAAATTTTTTATCTTCTGTAGAAATCCCTAATTTCCCGCACCAAAGCTGAAAATGCTTGGAATCGAATTCCGCTTCAACAAGAAGATGCACCCTTCAATGGAGAGTCGGTCTAGCATACTTTTGCTGATGGATTGTGGAGAGAGACCCAAAAAGTAAGAAGCCATAGATTTTGCAGCTGCATAATGTCTTCTTCTCAGGTTATCTCTGATACCATGTTATATTTTTATTATTCAAGCTAGCATTATGATCTCAAGATCTTTTGACTAAGAGAATAACATGCACAGCAATAAAACGCAAGTGACAAGAGACACAAAGAATGTTCCTTGGGGAATACATAAAGAAGAAAACCCCATAACTATCTCAAAGATAGAATTAGCACCAAAAGTAAAACCTGAAAACATAAAGACGATCTTCTGACAGTAGTAGTCTCTCTCTTGTCCCAACAACTTCTCCTCTCTCTCATGCGCCCCAATGAGTGAGTGTGTGTGTGTGATAAATAGAGATGATCACTCTTTATTTATATTATTTTTTTCACTTGAAACCCACTCCAACATGTTGGACTCACTTAAGAATTACTTACTAGATCTAACATCTCTAGGAGTGTATAATAACCCTAGTGGCCCACAACTTGTGGGGACTTTGCCTCCTCCGACCAACAAGGAGGTTTATCCTTAACACAACGATGGGGAATATTACCCCAACTTAGAATGACTCACCTAGGATTTACTTCTCTAGTATATTCTAATAACCCTAGGGCCCCACAACTGCGAGGAATTTAACCCTTGACCAATAGGAGGGTAACCCACAATGACTTTGACATGACTTGTTTACATTATAGAAACTTCCCGGAATAAACATCAGGGTATGACATGACTCAAATACATTATAGACACATCTCGAAATAAAAATTGAGTTATAATACATAAGATATACGGATGAATACATTCCAAAGTTACAATTACATCAACAACATCTGACCATGAAGGAACCTAATCCTATCACCATGTTAGAATGGCTCTAGGTCTCATCATTTCCCCTTGGAGGGAACCTTGATCTAGAGAACACCAAGCTTCTCCTTGAAGTGCTCAAAATTCACTCTAGCCAATGGATTTTTCAACACATCAACTATCTATTCGTCCATCACAACATACTGGAGCTTCACTGCTCCTCTCTACACCATATCCCTGATATAGTAATACTTGATCTCGATATGCTTTGACTTTTCATGGAGCACTGGGTTCTTTGACAACTTCACACAACTCTGGTTGTCGCAATATATATAAGTAGCATGCAACTGGAGATAAACTAAATCAGATAGTATCTTTCTTAGCCACACTACCTCGCAACTAGCTGAACAAGCTGTGACATATTCTACTTCAGCTGTACTCAGTGCCACACAGGAATGGTTCCTGCTAAATGAAGAGATCGCAGCTGATCCCATACTGAAGCAGCATCCTGAATTTCTCTTCCTATTGATGGCACTACTTGCCCAATCTAAATCAACATAACCCACCAGGTTAATCTTCTGATTTGCCTCGTACTTGAGCCCATAATCAACTGTACCCTTGAGGTACCTCAGAATATGCTTTGCAGCAATCAAGTGAACATGTCTCAAATTTGTCAGGAACTGGCTCAAGGTGTTCACAGAAAAGAAAATATCTGGTCTCATGTTCATCAGGTACATCAAGGACCCAATCATCTGACAATACATAGTAGCATCAACCACTTCTAATGAAGCATCACTCAATAGCTTTGGGTTCGATGCCATAGGTGTGGTTATGGCCTTGCAGTCCATCATCCCAAATCTCTTCAGAATCTCTACTGCATACTTCCCTAGTCTAAGGAAGATTCCATCTGCATTCTGACACACCTCCATGCCTAAGAAATAGTGCATCATACCCAAGTCTTTCATTTCAAACTCGGTAGCAAGTTTTCTCTTCATATCAGCAATCAACCCATCCATACCTGTTACAAACAGATCATCCACATACAGTAGGAGTATCACTGGATTTCCATCTTCAACCTTGTAGTAAAGGTTGGAATTAGATTTACTCTTGGTAAAGCCCAAACTAGATAGAAAGCCATCAATTCTTCCATACCATGTCCTAGGTGCCCATTTCAAACTGTACAGGGATTTCTTCAATCTACACACATGAGAATCCCTATCATGTGTCTCAAAACCAAGTGGCTTCTCCACATACACTTCCTCTTCTACTACACCATTCAAGAAACCGGTCTTGACATCCATCTGGTGTATCTTCCATTTCATCACTGCATCCAAAGCAAGTACTGATCTAATGGAAGTGTATCTGGCTATAGGTTCAAAACTTTCTTCATAATCTATTTCTTCTTTCTGGGAGAAACCATGAGCCATGAATTTTGCTTTATATTTCTCTATGCTTCCATCTGCAGCATGCTTGATCTTGTAGATCCATTTGGAAGTTACAATGGACTTGCCTTATGTTCTTGGGACAAAATCCCAAACATCATTATTCATGACCGATTGATACTCTTCGATCATAGTCTCCTTCCATTCTTTCCTTTCTGTCGCTTCTTCATAGTTGGAAGGTTCTTTATCAATAATGTCACATAGCAAGGCTACATAACTGGAGCAGGACCTAGTTCTCTTTATTCCTCTGTGTGTTTCTTCTAAAGCTCCATATCTTTCTACACCTTGGATAATTTCACGTAACAAAGCAGGTTTCCTCTTGTGAGGATTCTTCTCCTGAGGTGGATGTACATGTTCTTGAGGTTCTTCTAATTCTTGATCTTTTTCTTGAATTTCTTTGTTCATGGTTGAATCATGAATTTCGGGTGCTTCTATTTCTTCAAGTTCTTCAGCCAGTCTCTTCCTAGATTTGATGTAGGCTAAATCTTCATCAAATGTTACATCTCTACTAATGTCAATCTTCTTGAACCCTTGGAAGTATATTCTGTAAGCCTTCGAGCTTTCAGAGTATCCCACAAATATACCTTTCTTTCCTGAAGGATCTAACTTCATCCTCTTTTCTTTCAGAATGTGTATGTATATAAGACAACCATTAGAGGAACTTTGTGGTCTAAAATGGGCCTCCTAAGGAAAATAATAAAATAATAGTTAAAATAATAAAATAATATTTATTAATTTTGGAGGAAAAAAGAAAAAAACTACTTTTTGTGTTCGCATTTTAGACATATTTCCCTGTGTTTTTACTCAAATTTTGATCAAGAGAGCTCATTGGATGTAGAATTTGATTATGCATCCAACGAGTACCCACACTACATACATTTTATGGACCCCGCTACCCCAAAAATAAGAAATACCTAAAAAAATGTGATGATGACATCATCATCACATTTTTTCAGGTATTTCTTGTTTTTGGGGTAGCCAGGTCCGTCAAAAGTATGCAATGTGGATACTCGTTGAATGTAGAATAAAATTATGCATCTAAAAAGCTCTCTTGATCAAAATTTGAGTAAAAACACAGGGAGATATGTTGAAAATCCGAACAAAAAAAGTAGTTTTTTTTATGACAAATATGTCAATTCAACCATTATGGTTGACTTATTTTATTGGAATTCTATCAGTTCTTGAATTCCAACTCAAATGAACTTATTGTTGGCATGTTTTCTTGTAAGGCCCATTTTAGACCCCAAATTTCCTCTAATGGTTGACTTCTGGTTTCTTGCCGAAGAAGAATTCTTCAGGTGTCTTGTTCTCAAGTACTCTCTGTGGAGTACAGCTATGTACATGCACTGCTATTTTGGAAGCTTCTACCCATAGATGCATGGGAAGATCTTGATCATGAAGCATGGCCCTTGCTGATTCCATGATTTTTCTATTCTTTCTTTCTGCAATCCCATTCTGTTGTGGATTATATGGAGTGGATAACTCCCTCTTAATCCCTAAGTCTTTGCATAGCTCTTTGAATTCATTTGATGTGAATTCTCTGCCATTGTCTGATCGAAAGGTATTTATCTTCTTTTCTATGTGATTCTCGATCAAGGCTTTGAATTCCTTGAACTTGATGAATACTTCATCTTTGTTCTTCATAAATTATGTCCATGCCTTTCTAGAAAAAACATAAATAAAAGAAACATAGTATACATACTTGCTTAGTGAACTGGATGACATTGGGCCGCATACATCGTAGTGGATGATTTTGAAGATTCCTTTTTCCTTGCTCTCACTACTTGGAAATGTCTTCTTTGTGTTCTTCCCTTTTGCGCATCCTTTGCATACACCTTCATGTTTTGTCTGCATTTCTGGGAGACCTTCAACAACTTGCAAGTCATAGTGCTCTGTAATGCACATGTGCAAGCCTTCTATGCCAAAGCTCATTTGGTTCTACTGATTCATGAACCAAATCTTGTTTTGGCTGGCCCTTCAATTTGTATAGTCCTCCTTCTTGCTCCCTAATCACTACTGCATCATAGAAATACTTTCCCTTTGGACACATGAGGACTTGGCCATCTACAAATGCAACCCTCATTCCTTTTGCATCCAATGCAGATATGGGGAGGAGGTTATTTCTTAGTCCAGGTACAAACAATACATATTTTATCTTGATAGACTTTCTAGAGTCTAACTTGTATGAGGATTCACCACTACCTTTTATTGGATACTAGTAGTCATCTACGAGTTTCACCTTGTGAGGTGATTCATGTTCAGATATTTTCACAAAGGATTCCTTGAATCCTATCATATGTTTGGAAGCACCATTGTCTATAAGTGAATCATTACTGCCATGTGTGATAGCTCCCATGAGAGAGGAAATCAGAACATATTTTTCATAACTTGAAGAATCATCACTGCCTTGTCTGTTTCTCTTTGTGGAAGGTTCATCATCCTTTGCAGCATGAGCATGATGTATTCTCTTGTTTCCCTTCTTTTTGTGAAAGCTAATTTTGTTTCTAGGACAATCTCTAGCAAAGTGTCATATTTCATCACATGTATAGTAAATGAACTTAGACCTATCTCTAGGATTTCTAAAGTTATTCCTTTGAGAGAGTGCTTACCTCTGTGGTGGCTAGATATGGTTTTCTTGGATTGTACTGTGAGAGCTTGATCTTCACTTCCCATATTTTCTTCTTGAGCTGCTATCCGAGATTCTTCTTGAGAGTCTCTGCATTCTGGATCTTCACATTCTTCAATTGGTTCCTCAAGGTCATCTTCCAGTTTATGTTCTTTTCTTCAAATAGTTTGGTTAGGGCATCAAACATAGCTTTAGGTTTCTTTAGGAAGGACACCTGTTGTATGAGGTGATCCTTAATTGAATCAGCAATAATCCTCTTAGCCATAAATAACTTCTTCTCGTGTAAGGCCTTAGCCTTATCTCCCTCTGGAATTGGAATATCCTCATTGATGTAGGAGTTCAACTCATTTTCTTCCAGGACCAGGGAGATCCTATACTTCCAGGCTTAGAAGTTATAAGCTCCCTCAAGCTTTTCATCAAGCTTGGTATGATGAGACATCTTAACTGAGAACCTCAAATGGAAATACAAAAGATTTAGATCTTACCAAATCAAGATGTCGGATTTGAATCTAGAGCTGAATTTCTGCAGTGTTGGTTCAAGAGAAGATTAGGGTTTGACTTTCCTAGTGTTCTGTCCAACCAAAAGCTTTGATCTTGATCTCTAAACTTTGATTTTGATGAGGAGATCAATGCAGGCCTGGGCTCACTCAAAAATTCCACTTCTGTGGAAAGCCCTTCTTTTTGGCACTAGTGTCAGGTCAAAAACTGAAAATGCTCAGAATCATATTCTTCTTCGACAGAAAGATGTGCCTTAGGGAGGAGAGTCAGTCCAACCTTCTTTTGCTGAAAATATGTGGAGAGAGATCCAAAAAGTAGGAAGCCGTAGTTTCTGCAGCTACACAATGTCTTCTTCTCAGGTTAGCTCTGATACCATGTTAGATTTTATCATTTAAGCTAGCATTAACTTAGGATCTTAATTGAGAGAATGACAAGCATAACAATCAAACACATAAGACAATGAACACAAAGAGTTTCCTTGGGGAAACCATAAAGGAGAAAACCCTGCAACTTCCTCAGAGATAGAATCAACGCCAAATAGCAAATCTCCAAAAAACAGTAAGATGATATCCCGATGGTAGTAGCCTCTTTCTCTCTAGCCCCAACAACTTCTTCCTCAACTATGCGCTACAACTGAGTGTGAGTGAGTGTGCGATAAATAGAGAGGCTCACTCTCTATTTATACTAATTCCTATCTTGACAATGACTCACTAGGGCCAAATTCTCTAGGAGAGTCTAATAACCCTAGTGCCCCAAAACTGCGGGGACTTTAACCCTTGAACAATAGGAGGGTTACCCAAAATGACTTGACATGACTTGTTTACATTATAGAACCTCCCGATAGGAACATCGGGGCATGAAATGACTCAAATACATTATAGAAACTTCCTAGAATAAGCATCGAGGTACAAGACATAAGATATACAAGTGAATACATTTTGAAGTTACAAATACATCAACAGTTCATTCTACTTCTACTAACATCGTAGTTTCACAGGGCCATGTGCCTCCTTATGTGTTAGTAGGACATGTATCTTCTCATAGACCATCATATGGACCTTCCCATGGACCATTGTTAGCTGGAATATTTCACCTCTTGCAGACAGCAAGGTGTTCCACTGGTCTGAATGGTTCAGATCTAGAACAAATAGAGGACAAAGGTTGAAGACTCTCCCTAGACATTGTAGATATCTATAATACAAGGCTTTAATAGTCCACCTGTGTACCTGCAATCAAGCTCAACATGAAACAGATCAAAGAAACCAGAATATGATCTACTAATCTATGCTAGTGACTAAGGAATCTAGCAACATATATGCGAAATCACAACAACAACAACATATGTGGGACATAAATCAACTTTCATTAAAGAATATGAAGAATTTTACAACCAAGCCTTAGTGTTGACATGCATCTCCATGAAACCAAACATTCTCATCCCCAAAAGCTCCGACTCTAGCTCTCTATGCTCTCTCCAAATGATCTTGGGCCAATGATCAATCCAACAGCATAAAAATACCTCAAATGTTCTCTCCTCAACCATGGCTATGAGCTCTTATTTATAGGGCTTTAATGGATAGATATGGTTGATAAATTAGTGGGTGAGGTGGCATCTATGATCCTTAGATGAGGGATCTCAAACTCAACCAACCCACAGTAGTAGGGATAAGGAATGACATGAGGCTTATCATCTAGAAGCCTAAAGAAACTTCTCTTTTTCCTTTTTTACCCAGGGTACCACGTTTCCCCTTCTATGACAGAGTGGTTCTGGTATTAAACACTTATGAACCAAGGACAATAAGTAGTGGCACCGCTTATGGGCAACAGATGATGGGTGGTGTGAACAGGGGTACCGCTCCTGGATAAAGGGGCATGCGCGGTGCTGGGAATTTGTATGAAAGATTGATGAGAAACCATTTAGTTTCCACTCCAGAAGCTGGGATTTAGGGTAAGTAGGTTTGTCAAATGTCTTATCACATGATGGTGATAGGATTTTGGTATAATAGGATGCCCCCCAAAGCATGAGTCTTAAAGGGATATGATAAACAAGAGCTTTGAGAACAAGTGATTGCCAAGAGATGAAAATGTCGGCTCAATTGGAGCATGTTGTCAAGTAGGCATCTATAGTACATCAGTATGTTGACTCATAGACACAAGTAACCAAACTCATAGATGTAGACCAATACAAGGCAGATCCATGAGAGGAATAAACAAGCATGGCTACTAGAATAGAGCGTAGATCCATGTGATAGAGGACTCAAACTTGGACATAGCTACCAGACATACAACATAGATCTATGTCATACAAATGCAAATTTGAGCATAGCCACAAGCATACAAATGTGGATCCATGCTAGATATACAAAACTCCATCGCAACCTGGGGAAAATCAATGAGCGCTTTAAACAAATACCTAGGGTCTTTGTCTCATCCTCCACAAAGTACGATTCTATCCATGTGATTACAATGATCTGAAGTCGAACATGGTAGAAACCACTTGATTATCGACCAATGATGCGAACCGTTAACAAGTGTGAGGGAGATCACCATTAATTTCAATGATTCCCAAGGTACTCTAGTACAATCTACTGAGTGTGAATAGATGTCCTGATGTCGAACACCCAGTCGATTCTATCGATCAAAGGTCAATGATGTGAACCTATGTTGAGAGCAAGAGAAACTATCATTAAGGCATACATATCTCAAGGTACTAAATATTGTTTCTAAGACTATTTCCTGGATAATGAGCTGATGTTGATGGGAATAATCTCGTCGAAGGAGGGCCATGATGACTCCCACATCGAAGACATGAAACTCGGAACATAGTTCTAGAATGATGTGAATGTAGTAACCATATGACTGACTCAAAGATGCTGACACAAAGACTGTGTAGAATGTAGAGGTAAAACTTCTTCAAATTCCCCTTAAACATTATGCAGCAAGACAAAAAGACTTGGTAGCATGACTAAATAGGATAGACACACAATGCGACAGTGGATGATGCATTCTTTTGGAAGACTCAAAAGATTGACATGACTCATGAAAGTGGATCATCAGGGAGATCAGCTGAATACCCAATTGACTAACATGATTGTGCATACAAGTGCCATATTCAAAGGTAACAACAAACAACTACCATTATTTACAAAATGATTCCCTTCCCATTTCCCCCATCATGATCGATGAGTGCCTCTTTTCGGTTTTACGAGTTCAAAGAGGGTAACAAACACTTGATATAGCTTGTCGAAAGACAAGTCTAGTCTCATCTGTTTTACGAACCTAAGAGAGGAGGGGTTCGTTCCCAAAATAGGTCTTTCAATGTTTAATTTAACGAGTCCACCGAAAGAAAACTCGGTATCGTTCATGTTTAGAGAGTCTGAACGAATACGGAAAAGGACTCCAAGGGGGTCCTTTTTCGTATGATTTAGTCTTTAAGGCCTGAAAAAGTGTAAAATCATACCTTAGAGAACTCTTCCAGTCATGATTGGCTGGAGTGATCCTTTTTCATAAATAGTCCGATCCGAACCGAAAAAGAGATAACCTACTATCGGACGGACGACTCTTCAAATGCTTTAACGAGCGTGAAGAAGACAAGATCGATCGATGATCTTTTCATATTTAGGGAGCCTGAAAATGGTTTAAAGAGAACTCCATAGGGTTTCTTTGCACAATTTCATATTTTACGAGCCTGGAGAGAATCAGAAACAGACTCAATGACTTTTTTGTGTTTAAGGAGCTTGAAAAAGAGGTGAAAAGAGGACTCTGTGACGCTTCTTTACACAATGTTGTATTTTACGAGCTTGGAAAGAAACTTGAAATGGACTCGGAACTTTGATACTAGATTTTTAATGAGTGTGAAAAAGTGTCGTAATAAATGCTAGATGACCTTTTCCGTTTTGTGAAAGTACGAAAAAGCCATAAACAAAATTTCCAAATCTTCTTACTAAAGTTCTCTTATTCTGCAGATGACTCAGAAACAAGTGTTAATTGCATTTAAAACCAACATTAAGGGATTACGACAAATGAAATTTGACTAAAATACAATTTTACATCAAAAATATAATAATTCGGACCCAAAAATGTCTATATAAGTCAAGTAAATAGTAAAAAATCAAAACATTTCACTATTTACCTCTAGCAGAGAGCACTTGGAGCATTTTCTAGCCAGAT
>LPNX010483372.1:54639-73220 GCA_001517045.1 Pseudotsuga menziesii
CCCAAGAACCACGCCAAGAACACGGCTGACAAGCGGTGCCACCACCTATCTCCAATGGGGCATAGGTGGTGCTGACCATGAAGAACTTAAAAAAATGATATGGGTAGAAAAAACTCATTCTTTTGATTTCCAATGGCTCAAGGATGGTTCTAATGCATAGCATTGTTGTTTTTGGTAGGTCTAGGTGACTCAAAACATGGTGATATGGAAGGAAAGAACACATGATAACGAGGACGCTGCTGCTGAAAGAAATGCAGGTTGCATTTCCGCACTATGGGACTATGGGATTTTAAATTTCTTCCAAACTCCAAGCATGGTGTCTCACGAGAGATTACTGGAACACATATTGCAGATGTGGAATCCAGAACAACAGTATTTCGAGGTGGGGGAACATATACTTACAGTGGAGGTAGAGGATATCTACTTCCTGACAGGTCTATCAATACGGGGTGCCCCCATCTCACTAACAGGTTCCCTTGGTGGGGAAATCACCACTAGAGAGCTTATAGATAGGTACTGTGCACCAAGTACAGGTACATCGGGGAAAAATATCCCCATCATGGCAGTGACAGATAGGGTTCTAAGGATCATTTTGTTCACCATGCAGAGGGTGGCTAGGAGCCAGGGTGTGCACCAGGCTTCCAGGGCACACATGCTATATTCCATAGAGGCTATGGCACCTACGATGTTCAACTGGGTGTAAGTTCCAATCTTCAAGGATCAACTGACTAAATGTCAGCAGGGAGAGCTGAAGCAGTTCGGCTTTGGTTCCATATTAGCCTGCTTCTTCTTCGAGTGGGTCCCACAAATGAGGCCCCATGTGACTTTCCAGAGTCTGAGAGCATGGGACACCCGTATGCTGAGGTGGGTCTAGGTCATGGCTTGCACAGAAGCGGGTAGGGGCAGAGTGAAGTTTGGTGATCCGTTCTTCAGATGGCTATGGGATCCGATGCTCATGGTCGAGGACTATGCCTATGCAAAAATAGACTTTATAGAATATCCTAACCTACCACTCCAACCTGGAGGGCAGTGGGGTGACATCAGTAAGAAACAAGAAACCCTAAAATGAACAATGTTTTTATGTTTTTTAAAGTTTTATATTTTTATGATAAGTGACAAGACCTGTTTGTTCTCATGCAGATGTTGGAGCAACGAGGCCTGGAGGAGCATCTCCATTAGATAGGAAAGCCAAAGCTCGCTTCATACCATAGGGTGATGATATCACCGGGGAGCTAGAGGAGAACCTCTAGAGGTTGACTCTAGACATCCCAGATGCTGACATAGATGACCTCCTAACTAGATATCATAGATCTACAGTGGGAGTACCAGGCAGATTTAGCAGACTACTACGTAGGGTGGCTCAAGCAGTGATGTGCTATCATGAGCACCATTAGTGCATGAGACATGTATACTAAGAGCTGATAGCTTCAAGATTTTTTATGATGATTTTTCCTGAAAGCTTACATGCTTCAGATGAGGTCTCGGGACCTATTTTTTGTAAAACGTTTTCGTATATATACACAAACTTTTACACGGTGTTTATGCGTTTCAAATGGACCAATGCATTTTCTATGAGTTCTATGTGTCTTCAGATGTTTATTTACAATGTACCATGTTTGATTTAACGTCATGAATGGGCAATATGCCAATCTAGGATGTAATTAGCCAATGAGTCAGCAACTACATTATGTTCCCTAGGGATCTGCCTATAGGTAATGGTTCCAAATGATCATTCTAACAAACGTACCCTCCGAAAGAGGCAGAGGAGCACCGGGTTCCTAATGGTGTAGACATGGTTCAAATGACAAACCACAAGTTATGAGTCCATCAAGACTACTAGATCACAAACATCCTCGGTGGAAGCTTCAGTCAAGAGACCGATGACTGCTTCATACTCAACGATGTTATTAGTAGCGGGACATATGCAAACCACTCCTAAATTGACCGAATATTCAGCTGGGGAATACAGAACCCAAGTAGTCGAGGCGAGATTCAAGGTGTGGCGGTAGGCACCATCAGTGAAGTTGTAGAAAGCCACTTGCATGACCAGAACATGGTATAAACAGATGCAGACACTAAAACTCAAAACCATCTTGAAAATACTAAAAGCACACTGAAAGTCAATCAATATACATATATACAAGATACAATCCAAGAAGACCTAGGCATAGTACCTTTTCAAGTACAACCCATTGGGAGGTTTCCCCAAAGGGATTCCATCATAATCAACAAGCTCGTAAGCTCCTTTCTCTAACACCTTAGAAATAACGAAAGGTACATACCACATGGACTCGAACTTACCCTTCCCTAGTTTGTCATATCTCTGGTCATAAGTCAATACTAGGTCACCCTCATTGAAAACATGAGGCTAGATAGATTTATTGAATTGTGCCTTGACGCGTTTCTTATGCACCTCATTAGCCAAGGAAACATCTTTGCGAGTCTCATCAAGGTTATTCAAATACATAAATCTCTCTTCCTCTACGAAAGTGTCCGGGAGAAGTTCGACGACAAGTTGTAAAGATGGAATCTGACATTGGATTGGTAAGATAGCTTCAAGTCCATAGACAAGCTGGTATGGCATGAAACCAATAGCTGTTTTCACGGAAGTCCGATAAGCCCAAAGAGTAGAAAAAAGAACAAGGTGCCAATTGGATTTATGATCTCCAACCATCCGATGAAGCATAGTTTTCAAAACTTTGTTAATGGCTTCTACCTGACCATTAGCTTGTGGATAATACAGCGCAAAGTTTTTGTGGCGAAAACCTAGCTTGGCACTCAGTTCCTCCATCATTTGATTATAGAAATGAGATCCGTGATCAGTGACGATGGACTGCGGAACTCCAAATCTAGCTATGATATGATTGAACAAGAAGAGAGCAACAATCTTACCATTTTCTGCATATGTAGGCATGGCCTCATCCCATTTTGTGAAATAATCCATGGCTATGATGATGTAACCATGCCCCCCAACTGAGGTAGGCTTACAATGCATGAAGTCAATCCCCCATTTAGAGAATGGTCCAACGGCAATGATGGGGTAAAGTGGAGTAGGATGGGTGCGCTTTTTAGGATAAAAATGTTGACAAGGTGGGCATTTCTTAACAGCCTCATGACAGTCTTTGAAGATAGAAGGCTAGAAATAGCCAACACGAAGGATTTTCTGGGCTTTAGCCATCCCAGATAAATGACCTCCACATGCTCCAGAGTGGCAATCATTTAACACATGTTCAGCCTCCTCATGGGTGAGGCATCATGGAGAATGGAGTCAATCCCACATCTATACAAGGTATCATTCAAGATAAGGTAGTACTTCGCGTGGTGACGGATATAATGGCAATCATCGCGAGATAAATGCAACTAAAAATGCTGGGTCTGGAGATAAATCAACAAATATCCATACCAAGGATTAGCAGTGCTAATCAGGAACATGAATTTATCTGAAAATGAATCACTGGGATCAGATTCCATTGTAGCACAGGGAAGATCACACATAAGCTCTGCAAAAACCAAGGATTTCTTTGATGTGGCCTTGGAAAACTCGAGATCAAACTCCTAAAGGATGACGATCCAATGAGAGTATTTTCCCCCGAGTACCCGACGAGTCAAAATGTAATACATTGGGTTCTGGTCTGCCGATACGGCGGTAGTGCGAAGTAGAATGTAGTGACGAAACTTTTGCAAAGCAATGACCATGGCCAATGCTAAATTCTCCACATGTGAATAAGGGGTTTCAGAATCAATAAGATTCTTATTGGCGTAATAAATAACATGTTCCTGACCGTGGAGATTGACCTGCACTAAAACCATGGTGATGGTAGTAGCGGAGGAAAAAATATACAATAGAAAGTCCTTTGAATAATCCAGGGGGTGTATCATAGGTGAATGAGTCAGAACATGCTTAAGATTATCAAAGGCGCATTGGGCCTAGTCATCCTAGAAGAATGGAGTGTTCTTCTTGAGGAGATGCATATAGCTGTGCGTTTTCTCTACGAAATTGCACACGAAACGATGGAGAAAGTTTGCCTTCCCCTGCAAACTTTGGAGTTCAAGGAGGTTGGTTGGGGTTGGTAGATTAATGATAGTGGCAATGTTCAAAGGATCGATCCAAATGCCATCTTTGGATACCACAAAGCCAAGCAGACATCCTGTCTCAATGCAAAAAAAAAAAATATGCAGATTGAGCCGTATATTATAATGATGACATCTCAGGAATGTCTCTAAGATGACCAGGGTGGTCCTCCCATCGCTATGAATGAGCAGGGAGGTCGTTAAGGTACGATTCAACAACATGTTTAATTTCATGAAATGCATATGAAATCATATGCTAGAATGTGGCTCCAGCATTTTTCAAGCTGAAAGGTAACTTCCTATACGCAAAGGTTCCCCATGGGAAAATGAATGCTGTCTTACGCTGATCGGAGGGAAATATCTCAATTTGATTGTAGCCAGAGAAGCCATCCATGAATGAAAAGAGTGACACTTCCAGCACAATTGTCGATAATCTGATCGATATGCGGGGTAGGAAAGTTGTCCTTGGGACAAGCTTTATTCAAATCCCTAAATTCGATGCAGACTCTAATGGTGCCCTTCTTTTTATTGACAGGGACAATGTTTGATACCCATTCCATCAAAGGTACAGGATAAATAAAACCAGCTTTCAGAAGTTTCTCAATCTCAGCTTTAATAGTTGCGGCCTTTCGAGGATGGACTTGCCTAAGTTTCTGCCTAATAGGTTTAGCCATGAGATAAGTTTTAATCTCATGGACCAGAATGGAAGGGTCAATCCCTGACATTTCTTCATAGGACCAGGAAAAAATATCACAGAATTCCTTGAAAAGTGCCTTATATGCTTTAGATTCATCTGCGGAGCAGTTCTACCCAACATGAACATGCTCGATAACATCAGGCTTGGCTGATATGTCAATTGGGTTCGTCTGAGTAATGTTGCAAAGGTTTCCTTCAGAATCTATATCTTGCAACAATATAGGACTTTGCGAAACATTGACAATATCAATAGGAAACAAGGATGCAAAATTGTGGCTGCCCGAACTGGTGTTGGGGAGGAACATGGATCTATGATGGTGATCCTCCCAAATGGGCTCATCCATGTTCATGATCTCTATAATGGACTCATCAGAGGGAAAAGTATTGAAGAGATAGTCTAGAACCGGAAGAGAAGGTTCTAACTAGTACGTTAAATGGTAAGGATCTGAAGCCACTAGATGAAGCTCATCGGTGTGATCATCGAAAAAGGTTTGAATGGTGTCATACATAGCTTCATGAGGACTCAATGAGGTGGAATCAACAACATTTTTTCCCTTAGGCTCATAATCAAATGAGGCAATCATATGTACTATCGCGGTATCCATGCTAGGAGGAGTAGATGGGAAAATCCCCATAAGGGATGAATCCTTCAGCATACCTACCCCAATCGACTAGTAAGGAGGAGGGGACTGACCTAACATGGGGATGTTATTAGCTGTGGAGGTAGTAACATCAGGCGTGTAGAAATCAAGCTGATCAATCGTAACAATTCTCCCTAGATGTGGGAATTGCACCGTTCGAAATATTGTTGAAGCAACAGCAGTCATGGCATAGAACAAATTCCTTCCTAGAAGGAGGCTATAATCTAAAGGGGCATCTACCACTTCTACTTGGATGAAAATGGTTTTTCCCCCCAGCTCGACCGCTAGGGTGGATATGAGACCATAGGGTTGGAAACCCTGTTCATGAAAGGATTTAAGGGTCGTAGGTGATGTAACAAGCTCGGGAGAGCCAAGAGCTTTCCAACAAGACAGAGATAACAACGAGGTCGAAGATCCTTCATCTAGTACCGTTTGAAAGAATTTCTTTCCCACTACTTTCATAATGATCTGAAAAGTGAGCTTATGTGGTAATCTAAGTTTATAATTCTCAAAGTTGAAATGAATCAAGTTAGTGTTATCCGGGTCTAAAGCTCCTAAAGCATTCAACAAGTTCTTGTGCTATGTGGGGCAACTTTGGAGTACTTCTAGGGTAGACATGGCACAAGGTGCCTGAGCGAGATCTTCAACCACATTATAAAATTGAGTAGCTCAAGCATTGGGATTAAATACAGCCTTCCAAAGAGTACTCTTAGGTGGGCACAAAATCATGTCGAGAGTAGGCTTCTCGATAGATAAAGGGACAGTAGACGAGGATTCTAGAGAACTAGTAGAGGGAGATTTCCCTGAAGAAGGTTGATCTTCTTTCTTATCTGCAGGTTTATCATAATTATAACTTCGAGTTTGTAGATGGATGGTATCTAAGGACATCATATGAATTTCCTCTAATGAACTAGAGTTACCTTGGTTAGACATGTGGTCTACCAGTTGTTGTTGAGAGGGAAAGGGATCTGTAAGTACCGCAGGTGAGGAGCTTGAGGAATTAGGTCATAAAGATTTCTAGATTCGGAATAGACCAAGTCTAGGTACTGAGCCTGACTAATAGCCTGCTCTTTAGTAACGGCACCACCCATAGCCACATCTTGGGAAATAGGAGGAAACAAGGAATTAGTGAACCAATCAGCTAGCAACTGATCTGGAATAGGGGCCTTAATAAGCCTTCTCTGCCTTCTCCATTCATGAATATGATTGAAAATGTGGGTGGAGGTGTTCTGTCACAGAGAAGTTAAAAGATCCGTGCCCATTTCATAACAAATATGGAGCTGAAAGTCTGTAAGGAACACGATTGCCAACAATCCAAAATCCACAAACGAATGTTGTGGGAGTTCAATGTACCACTTCATGGCTGTACCGATCAAAGTTCACTAAAAGAGTCATAACCAGACAGAATCATCCATGAGGGATTTTGAATAACACCATAAATGAAAAGTCATAACATGGTTCTTCGGATTGTCTCCCTACTTCCCATTGAATTTTGGAATATCCGATGGTAACTTGACCAGAATGGGAGGCCACGAGGGATTGTGTCGAATGGTATCATTAATCAACTTGGACAGATCAGGCAAGTCCAAAGTTGCTAGGAAAGATAACTGTTGGTTGGGTTGCACATACTGGTAATATTGATAGGGAATATAATTACTAGTAGGACCATAGGTAGACTGATAAACAGGTTGCTGTGAGGAATAACCACTAGAAGATCCACCCACGGGGGGTTGATTTCTGGAATTAGAATCACTAGGACCACTAGGGCCTCTAGGAGGAGGATCGCCAAGGCCATCGAGACCACCAAGACCACTAGGACCACTAGGAGGCAAACCACCAGACCCTCTGGAGCCTTTAGGAGGTGGTAAACCTCCATAGCCACCATAACCACTAGGTGGAGGGCCACTAGACCCTCCAGATCAAAACGGAGGAAAGCCACCAGGTCCTCTAGGACCACTAGGACCACCAGGACCATACGGAGGAAAGTTTCCATATCCACCAAGACCATTAGGTCCCCCAGGGGGAGGACCTCCATAAGGAGGTCCTCCTGCACCTCCCGCAGTATGTATAGGTATCCCTCCCATAGCTGGCATGTAAGACCAGTTGGATTGCCCCCATGGCATAAAAGTGTTACTAGGGTATGTAATTCTAGTATGAGGCATTCCTGTAGGATTAGATGGGTGATTACCTACAAGTATTTGATAACCATAACCTCTAGAAGACTGAACGATTACAGGTTGTGCCCCCAAGGGCCGACCTGAACTAAATGGGGGATTTACCACATTAGCATGGGTGGGAGGGACAAAAACTGTAGATGATTCTATGTTAGAGGTATGCCCTTGACTAGGTAAAATTTTGGCATCAGATAACGTAGGTCGTGCCAGGGGTTTCCCCCTGGCATTAGAAGGTACTGATGAAACAGAATTTGAAGGTTGGGCCCCAGGTGTAGAAAACCTGGGAAGATTTGGAACAGACATAACATGAGAGATGAGAGGGGTGGTAAATTGACCTGGGTTGTGGGTTGTTAATAGACGATCTATAATCGGTTTAGTGGGTCTCATAGAATCAGCCAGTGAACGATATCCCACAGGAAGAGATGTGGAATGTACTGGTGTAGAGCCTAATAGGTCATCAATTTTCTTTTCTACCTCCTATGCATGGAGACTAGCAGCAAAATATTGCCTGCGTTCTTCTTCATCATCAGGAGTACTTACATGGGTGCCAAATGAGGTAATGGCCTGTCCTATAGGTGTCTCCCAAAAAGGAGCATTGGGACCAAATTCCGGATGGGTTGTATCATCAACATGACCTTCTAAAGGAGAATGGAATGATGAATTTCCCTGAGAAGGTTGTTGGACCAAGGGAGGCGAGTGTGAAGAATATGTTACTCCACTTTACACCACCACATTATCTCCCACTTGGGAGGTGGTAGCAGCTCCTTGGTCGATAGATTCCATTGGATTTTCTCCTGAAACATGAATAAAATCGAGTGGCAAGCCCTGTACTCTCCTAGAGTATCTTAACTCATCCAGTTTGTACAGTTCCTATCTAACTTAGGGTCTAAAAATCTAGAAAAAACACACCAAAAGACTTCCCTACACAAACTATAGGTCAAAACAAGCAGACTTAAAATGATAGGAGGAGTTCAAAAGTCAGGTCTCTCACTAGGATTGTCAAGAAGGTGCCACTCACGATATACCTCGAGGGTACGTGCGTAATAATCTCCCCGAATGTTGTTTTCGGTGTATGGCTCCAAACAAGATGACCAAAGGACTTTTCTCAGATAGATAAGGTACTGTAGTGGGGTCTCCCGATATACTCAAGGTACGTGGGAGCTCGAATCAATAGTAGTGTTGTCTAATGCATAACCGTACACAAGGGACCTTCCGATATACAATCGAGTATGTGAAGTACCTTTCTATATACCTCAAGTGTATGTGAAAAGCCGTTCAATATACCGACGATATGTGGAAGAACCGCGCAAGTCCTGGAATGTAATGCTGAAAAATAATGACAACTCCTATGTTTTACGACACCCGAACACATCTCTAGCCTATCACTCAAGTTACTACATAAATTTTAACCTACAACTACCGTTAATTTTAACTTGTATGGTTAGGTGAATGCATGATGTTTTGACAGAAAAGTAAAACCATGCAATATGCTTGTGCAAATGTTCACTTTACCATTCAAGTATGCCTACTTACGGGAGGGAAGAGAGTGTTTTATTTTTGTTTCAAAACCAAAAATCATTCCAATCAACAGTCATGAACATCAAGTCAAAGACAAGAAAACATTTCTCCAAACCAATTTCTTCTTTTCAAAAGCAAATGAGAAGGGTGGGAATCTCTTTTCCTAAAAGAACAACATGAAGCACACGTATATGCCAATGCACTCTAACTTTTCATTTTTCTCAAAAACATAAGCAAATCTAACTTAAAACTACCACTTTTTTTAATATTTTGATCGAGATAGTCCTAAATGCATGAGAGACGAAAGATCATAAAGGTTTTGACAGCTTGGAAAGCCACTCAGAAAACCCAAATCCAACGCTCAATGATGATGTCCTAGTCTCAGTCAAAATTTTCTTTTTTGAAGGAAGGAAAAGAAGTTTACTATGCAAGTAAGAAATGAAACCTAGAAGCTAATCTAGTGTTCTTCTTTCAGTATATGCAACGAAAAGAGATTTCAATGAGCACCCTAAACTTTTCAGAAAACAAGAAATCCTTCTTAAAGAAAAACCAACAAGCATAGAAGGGGATGAACAATCAAAAAGATTTAAACAAACTTTTGAAATTCCACTCAAATAAATCTTAAACCATCAAATCAGCAAGCCACACACGTCAGATTCAGTAACACAAGCGTAATAATAGAACTTAAAGTAATCAAAATTCAATTGTTTTCAAATAAAAATGAGGAAAAAATGTTCTGGAATGACGCTTACTTGGCACCACGCTTCATAGGTGTTGACAGAGCGTTTCGAAGACAGCACTGCTCCTTGCAAACGGGTTACAGGTGGTGGCACCGCTTACTGTCCACTTTGTTCAGGTGGTGGCACCGCTCCTTGTACAGAGCATAGGCACGGCTCCCTATAGATGAACAAAACAAAAAAAAGAATGATGGATCAAGTCAGAAAAGACTAGAGCAAGGAAAATACTATTTAATTGAGTATTGAAACAGAGCATAAAAGACCGAGATGACTCAGATCTAAACATATATGGAAATTTTGAACCCAAATAATGCAAGTCAGAAAGTAGATCTGACTGAAAAGAGTTGAAGAAAACGGAGCCTGGATTCGAACAAGAGTTGTAGACTGAGGAAGATCAGAACAACTGATACACTAAATCCCCGGTAGAGTTGCCAAATTTGTTAGCTGGATTATTGCATCTCCTGCGGATAGCAAGGTGTTCCACTAGTCTGAATGGTTTAGATCCAGAACAAATAGAGGACAGAGGTTGAAAACTCTCCCTAGACGTTGTAGATATCTATAATACAAGGCTTTTATAGTCCACCTATGTACCTGCAATCAAGCTTAACACGAAATAGATCAAAGCAACCAGAATATGATCTACTAATCAATGCTAGTGACTAAGGAATCTAGCAACATATATGCAAAATCACAACAACAACAACATATGTGGAACAAAAATCAACTTGCATTAAAGAATATGAAGAAGTTTACAACCAAGCCTTAGTGTTGACATCCATCTCCATGAAACCAGACATTCTCATCCCCAAAAGCTCCGACTCTAGCTCTCTATGCTCTCTCCAAATGATCTTGGGCCAATGATCAATCCAACAGCATAACAATACCTCAAGTGTTCTCTCCTCAACCATGGCTATGAGCTCTTATTTAGAGGGCTTTAATGGATAGAGATGGTTGAGAAATTAGTGGGTGAGGTGGCCTCTAAAATCATAAGATGAGGGATCTTGAGATCAACCAACCCACAGTAGTAGGGATAAGGCAGGACATGAGGCTTATCATCTAGAAGTCTCGAGAAACTTCTATTTTTTTGTTTTTACCCAGGGTACTACGTTTCGCCTTCTATGACAGAGAGGTTCTGGTAATAACCGCTTATGGACTAAGGACAATAAGCGGTGGCACCGCTTATGGGAAACAGATGATGGGCGGTGCGAACAGGGGTACTGCTCCTAGATAAAGGGGCATGCATGGTGCTAGGAATTTGTATAAAATATTGATGAGAAACCATTTAGTTTCCACTCCAGAAGCTGGGATTCAGGGCAAGTAGGTATGTCAAATGTCTTATCACATGATGGTAATAGGATTTTGGTATAACAACCATATCATGGTCCAGTTTATGGAACCTCTTATGGACCTTCTTATGGACCATCTTACAAACAAACCTACACACCTTATGGATCCAGGTATCAACCTACGTATAAGTCACCTAATTATGGATTTGTATCACCCCAGCCTCAAGGTACTCCAAATAAAAATCCTTACATGCAACCCTATATGGGTCAAATGGAAGGAGGCTATTATCCCACTGGAAAAGGCCATGGTGTATATAGCAATTAGCCTTATGCAACCAGTCCTATTAGGGGGCATGGAACAAACCGACTCAACCTAGGATCCGTTTCCTTGTGACTTTGTGTCACATGCCCCAATTTTGCAAAAACAATTTTATATTATTTGATATTATTTGAGGACAATATGTTAAATTTTAAGCTAAGTTGTAATTGATGACTCAGCAGAGTCAAGGATATTTAATGTAATTATGAATATTTTATTTATAAATAAATAAAGGAGGAGACAACAGCTTAGGAGAGTTGTTAAAAGAGTGTTTACTGGTCAAATTGGTGGAGACTGGGTGAAGAGCAAACTGACATGTGGTAGCATCCTCAAACCACTTCCAATTGTTGCAGGTGGAAACCTCCCTACATTTGGGGTCATGATTCCCCAAGAAAGTGGAATCAGAGCAAGTGGCTCAATTAATGAAAACTAACCCAAAAGAAGTAGGCAATCTTTATAAAAATTCCCATTGAAGAGAGCTGAGGCTGCTCATTCTAGAGAAGTGATCATTCAGGTGAATGAATGATTCTAGAGAAGTGATCATTCAGGTGAATGAATGTACTTTAGAGAAACTCAATGGAAGGGAATTGTGGAAAGAGTTTGAGGGGATAATTGTTGAGTGATCTAGTGTAGCTTTTAAGCTAAAATATCTTACTGCTGAGAGCAGGGTCTTTTACTGAGTTGTTGGACTAGTCTACTGTTTGCATGCTCCACCAGTTCTCAGCCAAGAAGACCAGGAACAGGCTCTGGGGTCTTGAGGAAGCATTGTTTGAGCACTCTCCATGAGATTGGTAGGGAGGAACGGCCTCCTAACGCTGTTGTCATCTGTCCTAACCAGGTTCTATATTATTTTGTTTTACCGTGTGAGATAGACAAATATAAACCTGACTATTATATTAATGATAAATATCCAGTTTGTAAATGTTAGAATTTAGTAGTCTTTTTAGTTGATTGAAGGAATGAAATTGAAAAGTAATGTGTTATAGAATGGAAAATAATTTCTAGTTTGTGTTTTTCCACACCTGGAAAACCAGGCAGTACTCTAGCATAGGTAGAATGTTTAAGTAGATAAAATAATGTGTTAGCAGATGAGATTGTGTATTTACAGAAAGTAGAATAATTTTATTCATGTTAAAACATCAGGGAGGTTAAAAAGTGTTATGAAATGTTCATATTTCTTTGTTTTCACATAGTAACTGAATGAAATGCAACAAAAAATTACATTAGAGTTACATTACATACAGTTAAGAAAATAAACAAGCTACTAATCACTTAGTTTATTTTCTAACAATATCAACTAAATCTAGGACTAATATTTACTATAAAACAAATAGGGTTAAATTTCAAAGTACTTAGATAATAAAGAGTAAACAGAGTTACAGAATTTATGCTATATCTTTTCAAAAACTCTGAGTAAATTCTACTGACAGTTTCTACCTCACAGTTTATTAAATAAAAGCAATGAAAAAATAATTAATAACTAGTATCAAACTAAATAATACCTATGTAGAAATTATTTATGATTAATTACTGACAAGCTTATACCTGTAAAGGTAAAACTTCAGGGTTGAAACCCTAACCAATTTATTTAACTATTATAAATAAAGAGATAATCAAGGTTACGGAGTTATTGTTTTATTTATTACATAACTCGGAATATTTACTAATTAAGAGAGGAGTAAACAAATAAGAACTTAATAGTAAACATTAAATATAAATAAGCTAAGAACTTATAGTATTTGTATAACTCTTTTATTTAAAAAAAAAGAAAATACTTAAACAAGATAAATAAAATCAATACTATTATAACAATGTAAAATAGGTAAACATAAACCAACACACTGATAAATTTTAAGAATATATTTATCTAAGGGTTCTTTTACAGTAACCCTAGGATTTAATCCTAACTAAAAAGCATAAACATATACAAAATACTTTTTGACTGAACTTATAGTCTTTATTTGATCTTATTTTATTTACAAGAAAAATATTTATAACAATAATTACCATTGTTAACAGCTGAGGAAGGGAAGACTTAAATTACACAGAGTCATAATTTTTTTACAGGTTATAAAACTGATGCATAAATGAGACAAAGCTCAAAATTTTAAAATCCTGTTTAAATCAAATGTAATACATTGACATGCTGTAAGGCTGAAAACTTAACCATTTTACTGCACCCAACTCATGGCCGATTATACCCAGCATCATGGTGAGGGTTCAAATAACAAAACTAACAATCTACTTATAAAAACTTCAACACCGTTTTAATATTTATAAAACAATGTATATTTTATTAATATAAATGAAACAGAAAACCATTAAAACCATAAAGACAAAAGAACTTTCACATAATAAGAACAGAGTATATAATTACTTATCCATAAGGCTGTCAATCTGTCGATAAGTCAAAAATAGTGGAATACAAGTCACAGCATCAAGGACAAAGCAACCTTGCTACAACCAAGGGCTTACTAGCCAAAAACTAAAACAATAACTGAGCTAAGCATTTAAAACACCAAAGGAACCAAATTCATATTTATTCTCCATTGAACCCCTTTTACCCTAATCTATATAAGCAGGGTGATGCCACATTGTAATCGGGGCTTACCTGTAGGTCTCGTTTGCAATCCAAACGTGGGTGGGTTCTTTCCAAGCCTGTTTCGAACTGCAATCTTGCAAGAAAAACCCAAAATATTTGAGTTAGAGCTGTATATTCTTTTATTAAAAACTGTAACTAAAAATTTGTAACAATTGTAAGATAATTTCCTTACTTGGAAGTGATGAAATATGGAGCCACGGAGGAATGAACCAGCACAACAAACCAGCACGACGAATATCCCAAACCCTCATGTTCACTAGTGACAGAGGTGATGATGCTCGCAAGGCATGCTACACTAACGATAGGAATAGGAGTAAGCCTTGGCAATGGCCACGAAGGAAAACAACACCAAAAAAAAACTACCGACAAAGCTACACTACCCTCATGCACAGCAAAGTATTGTATGCAGGAAGAAAAACCAAATGCGAGCTGTGAACTTCACAAGCCATACACTAGAGTGGCAACACTTCTCTGCACACAGACAATGGAGCTAGAGACGAGCACAAGTGAGCCCTCATGGCTGTAGTAAACCAGACAGAGAAAAGACCAAAACCCTTGACAAAGAATGAGGAGTTAGGGTTGTGTTGGAGGTTTTTAAATCAAGCATTGCATAGTGGTGGATGTTCCACGTACCCACAAATTTATCCAGCTCATGGTGTTACAAAGAGAAATTCCTATGGCTTGGGGTACCACAACAGACAGCTTGACTCCAGAAATCAATCCTTTCCAATATGCAATAGAAATTAAATGTCTAACACTAAAGGATCAGACCTCGTACCTTATTTCAGATGGTTGAAGTAGATCCCCGTTGAGCTTTCCAACTTCAGCTTGAATTGATAAATTACTTCCTCAACAATATGTAAACAATACAAGCATTCTATATATCATGGTGTTAGATCTATTCTAGCATATATAATCAATAATGTATAAGCATTTGACATAATCCCATGGATAAAATATTCATTCAAACACACATTATTGGACAGGAAAAGATATTTCTATTAATATAAATCAGATATTACAATAGATACAACCTTTGTCGGCACGTCTGCGAATCGGAGAAACTGAATCCCCCACTTGGGCCTCCACCACTTCAATCCTCCATCTCTCGATAGCAAGCTCACTAGCTAAAGGCAAGCTTGGGAAGAACACAAAAGTGCTCCAAGGGACAAAGGGATGCAGACTCAAGCATAAGTTCCAGCAACAATGGACTATAGTTTCTTTGCTCTCAATTCTCTCTTATGCCCTCAATGTACCAAGGATTTCATTATATAGCTTTCCAAAGGGGTAATGAAAGGTCGAATCCGAGCGATATCAAGGCATATGGAAGGCTAGGAGTCAAGTGAGTTGGATCCATGTCAAGGAAAACTCCAAAAGGATTTGGATTTTGTACACATCTCAATGTACATGGTTTTAGTGGTCAAACCCGCGTATATACGCGATTAGAGGTTTAAAAGTCGCATGTGTCATTTTTCACATGTTTTTAGGGATGGTCAAGGAAACATCAAAGGATGAAAAGTGGTCCATGGGGTCCAAGGAGTCTGCAGCAGGACAGTGGAAAGGCCATACAAGTGTGATTCACCTGGAGTGGTGAAATCAGCTATAACAGATGCCCCCTAATGTGTGAGGTTAGAGGGGTCATACGATGGCTGAAATACATTATAAGTCCATCCCAGAAGTGGAGTGATGAAGAATCCCAAATGGAATACCAACCACCCAACCAACATAGTATACTGATACAACTCTGCACATAACTGCAAATACATATAGCAGTCCCGAATACATAAGAGTACAATGGCCATGGATAGGCATGATACAAGATATCACATAAGTGGCCATCGCCACGTACACTATACATAGATCAGAATCTCCATGATGTAGATATACAAAGGACCATGATCTCCATAATAGCTGAAGATATAAAATGGATCAAGATCTCCATAAGAGCTAGAAATGTCTAACATATACTGGAATCAAGTCATGAGAGCTGAAATCTCATGAACACTGGCATGATCAAGTGGGTAGCATATAAGAGATGCCACCAATATGGAAAGTATTCTACACAAACCACTATGAGTACATGTCCTACTATGTGAATAGAGGTGTCGAGGTCGAACATAGTATTCCATTGTCTGATTACCGGTCATTGATGTATACCGTTAACAGACGTGAGATCACCCACCAATAATGAAAATGGGAATCAAGGTACTAGAGTGCAAACTATCAAGTGTGAATAAATATGTTGAGGTTGAACACTTGAGAAGACCCATCGATCAGGGGACATTGATGTATTCCCAAAGACTGTCGATGGCGAGAGAACCTGCCACTGATGACTGCAAGTCTCAAGGAACTCAAATTGACTCTAGATTCCAATCCCAAAATAAATGATCTGAATTCTATGGGATGAAATCCACTGAAAGGAGGGCATTAAGGCATCTCCCATCATCCAACATGAGGTACTCAGCAAAACCGTATAATGTGGAAGGACTCAATCATAAGGTGCATGAACCAATAACTGTACCGATATTGGCCGACATGCAAAGTCAAGATAACTGAGGAATGGCCAAGTTAGGTTTCAACTTCCTTCGAACAAGAGCATAATGGTGTATGGTGACTGAATAAAGGTAGCATAGACTCGATATACAAACTGGGACATCTCTGCGACACAGGAGGCATCGATAGAGGCTCCGTAGGGACTAGAAGCTTAACCAGTATGTGGAGATAAACTTAGATAAATGAGTACAGCTCCTAAAGTCAAACTATAAACCCAACCAATGGATGTGATATACAGTTCTCTATTTGAAGGTGACTCTACTCGACAGCTGCCAAAAGATAACATCTTTCCTTGTCCTGCTTTTTGGTTTTTTTATTTTTTTGGACTTTTTCAAATATTTAAAAAGCTTGAAAAATAATAAAACAACTTTATAGTTACAGACTAGGAGGAGACAAGTGTCATAGGGGAAAACAAACTAGTTCCAAGTAGTGGAACATACCTATGCTCAATGCAAGGATACATGTGTAGGATATCGACACTCGAGGGAAAATCCCCTCCTGGTGAAAAGGGAATCAAGCCGTAAAGGATATATAAAATTGCTCTGCATGGCTAGACATGAGGCAAGCTCGGGCTATATGTCTGAAATGCAATGTCAGGGAAGCTGAAATAAAGCTCAATAAGGCAGGAAAAGCTCATGATAATGCAATTACAACTTGACATAAGGGAGTCCCAGGGAAATGGCCAGCATAAAGTTCAAGAGGAGTATGAAGCTCTTGCTCAAGGACATGGTGGGACTAAAAGGGAATCCTTTACCTAAGAGAGGACTCACAGCATGGGTACCAAATGCAAAAGTGAGCTAACTAGGACACCCATGTATAGGAAAGCTCTACCATTCACATAGTACCACTTCTAACAGCAGCATGAAGGTTCCGTGATACCATGGAATGGGTTCGTACCTAAGGTTAAGATGGAATAATCATAAGGAAATGCATAAGTGCAAGCGGATGTGAAATCCTAACCTATATGCCAGTTCAGACATAATACCTATGATAGGCATGAACGGATTGAAACCTCAGAGAGAGTGTACAAAAATTGGACCCTACATGACAACCATATTAGTCCAAAACAACCCAAAATAGTCAATAAAGAATCCAAACTATAGGATATAGGGAGGAATGATCATGACCACTGCACCCAAAGGAAAGAATGAAGTGAACAATGGGACATAAAAAGGAAAGTAAGGTGTAGACCCAACGTTCACGCATCCACTACCACCCCCATGAGGGTGACCACCTGTGTAAAGACCGAGAGAAGGGAGTCAACATCCTCCAAAAATGGAGTAGAGAGCAGAATGTGACCACTCCCAAATCTATGAGTAGGGTAAGGGGTTTTCATGCCCCCAATTCTAACACCAGGGTCCATACTAGGACCAAGGACAGGTGATAGGATACCAAGCATGCCGAAAATAAAAGGACCCAAACTCAAGAGAGCATAAATATACTCAAGTAACCACGATCTGAAAGGGTAACTAGTGCACAAAGAGCACACTCCTAAGAAAATATACAGCCAAAATACAAGCAAACCAAGGGGAGGATCTGTGAGCTCCCGAATGTAGCAGGTATGTCTTGCCTAAGAGAGGCTCTAAACTCCCATACACTACAAGCGGAGGTACATAACCAATTATAGTGGACCTCAGCTTCAATGAATAAAGAAATTGTGTTGTTCGACCTCTACCTAGCCGAGACACCCACAGAATAACCCCTGCAAAGTACCCCCTCGATAACATAGGTAAAGCAACTAAGGTCACCTCAATATAATCAATGCTCAGGCAGACAATCGTAGGTGGGATTGACCGTATGGGTAGGGTAACCAAGCTTGAAACTCTCGAAAGAGCCCCCAGATATGAATATAATCCTGGAAATATCTCTGGTGCTACTTAGTGTTGGTATAACTCCCAATTCGATTGTTTATTCAAATGCAAATGCCTGTATTTATACATTTCATGAGGCGGTTGATTACCAGCCTCTTCACCTTCCTAGCTAT
>LPNX010483408.1:14861-66225 GCA_001517045.1 Pseudotsuga menziesii
AACACTTATTAAAACAAAACCGTGGGGGGAGAAACCACTTGTGGTTTTACTCTTTTTTTTTACCTTCCTTTTTTATGGCCATCTTCCTTCTTCTTCTCTCTTTTTTTTACTTCTTTCTTTTTATTTTTTCTTTTGACTTTCTTTTCTTTTTTTTACTTGGTCAAAGACCATAAATTTAGGGACTCCCTAGGATTATGATTAAAATCACGATATGGACAAAGGCCTGGATCACAAACTAGCTTTGATACCACTGTAACGGTAAAATATCGTTTACTAAAACTTCTCCAACTTCCACTTTCTAAAATACAAATAATCCAGGAATATATATATATAAATTGATAAAATATATATGATGATAGATTACAATTGGAAGTCGTCATTATATATTATGTGGGCAACCATGAATGAGGGACACGTCCCTTAACCTAGTGTTACATATCAATAGTTAATATTTAGTGTATTATTATTGTTGTTACATCAACACCTAATTTCAAGTCTACTTCCTTGAGAGGTAAAGCAAAACAATCAAGCTGTAAGTTTAACTTTTGTATCTGCAATACAACCTTATGAAATTTTCCCACTTTTCTGATGTGCTGATCAACGATGGTTGAGGCTATAAGTCATTTTGCATGGAACACAAAAAGATTTAGCTCTCTCTCTCTCTCTCTCTCTCTCTCTCTCTCTCTCTCTCTATATATATATATATATATATATATATAAGTAAAGAGATATACCATTTCGTTTGAAAAGACACGATAAGGATTCTATAAATCCCTACCAATGTAATTGTAAATCATCATCATTCATCTTCAATATTCATTTTATATTTTCAATATGGAGCTATTTTCCATTGGTTGATTATTCACTAGTGTAATTGGTTGAGAATATCCAGATACATATATTACATTGGTATCAGAACGAATATGATTCAGGCTTGTGGCCAAAATTGTCAAGGTTTCATTGAATTGAGGTCTTTGACCTCATAATGGATTTTAGCCATCCATATTCAAAGTTTCTTTGGTAAAAATTGGTTTTTGACCAAAAAATGGCCTTGGCCATTCAAATTTCATTGAAGAAGTATTAATTCCACTCCAAATGTGAAGCATAGACCAAGAGGGAAAAAGGAAGAAGTAAAAAAACAAAAGAATTATCCGCAAGAGAAAGAAAAAAAGAGAAAAAGTGAAAGAATATAATCCATAAAACCACACATTGTTTTATGAAATAGCCCATGGTTTTACTTATGATATTTAAATTATAAACGAGTTTTATAAAGTATGCTTTAAAGACAAAACATCATGAACCAAAAGGTTATATATATATATATATTAATTATTAATATTAATATTAATAATTAATAAATAGAAATGATTAATAATTAATTAGAAAAAAAAGTAAAAAGATGTACCATTTTGTTTGAAAAGGCACGATAAGGCCTATATAAATCTCTACCAATGTAATTGTAAATCAACATCATTCATCTTCAATATTCATTTTATATTTTCAATATGGAGTTATTTTCCATTGGTTGATTATTCACTTGATTAATCCTTGAGAATATCCGGATATGAATATTACAGACAAGTTCCATCAGCTAAAGAATTGATTGCAATCTTAGTTAGGTTTCTTTTCAAGTATAAATATGAGCATAGACTAATAGGAAGGTAATATTATTATTGTGTTCTTTATTCATTTAGCGTTGTTGGTGATTCAAATCATAATTAGATTAAGGCAAAATGTTGCATTGTGTACATAAAAGATTTGGAGTATGGAAGACATTGCATATTTAAGTCTCATTCGCTTACAAGGGTTCTAGGAGCTTCCTTGGGTAGGGCCTACTCAAGCTGAAAGCTAAGAACCCTTTTATTTACTCTTTAGTGTCTTTTAATTATGTTTTAGATTATTTCATAAAAATTTATAGTAAGAAAGAACAATAATTATTTACTTACAACATTGATGTGATTTCTTTACATTTATGGACATCAAGTACATTACCGTAATTTACATGTTTCATTGGCATAATTTGTTTATGATGTCTAATACTTTGATGTGTATTTGATAAAATGTCTATGATTACTCAAGGTAGTAATGATTGAATGATCTAATAACATCCTTAAGATCCTACTTTCATCGATGCATTAACCCAACACTTCAACTCAAGAACAATGGTCGTAAGACATTTGTCCACCTTTCCAAATTGTTAATGGAATTAGAGTGAAGATCATGAAATTAATGGTCCAAAGAGTTAGTGTAACGACTTGCCAAAGTTGGACATTTTTTTATGCAATTTTTAGGATTCTATTTCAAATTAGACCTCTATAGTTGCATTTATAATGCACAACACCTCATACATTTGAGCAAATCTTGAGTTGATAAATAAATAAATTTGAGGGATTCAATGTCTATTGCTACAATTCTTTGGTCCAACGATTAATGTGCTCCCTCTAATAAGTAGTAAGATGCCCAATGGTTAATGGATAATCGTTGAGTTACACATGTTGAGCACAATGTTTCTTGTGTTACTATGCATGAAGTTTATTTCCTTTGTGTCCTTTCTCCTTTTCTTGGCACCTAGTATCATTCCTTTGCTCAATGTACTATGTATGTCCTTTTTCTTCCACATGATTTTCCACTCTTCCACTTCACCTTGCTCAATGATGTGCAACCTTCACTATTTTTTTTTTCCATTTTTTCCCAAGGAAATGAATTCATCATGCCTCCATCATAAGATCTCAAATGATCATGAACCCACATAATTTAACTTCATCTTTCTTTGTTTTTGTATGAAAATCACCCTATGATTTCACTTATAATGGTAGTTGTAGCTTGAATATTGTAATGTCATTTTAGGCTATAATAGTGGCGCCATATGGGTGAATATCCCTCAAGCAAGGTGGCAGGAACTCAAGAATTCTATGGATTAATGAACCAAACACCAATTTCCTTATAAGACAGAACATCAAATTTGCAACTAGAACCAATTCCACATTTTCTTATTCCCCATGAAAATGATCATGCCTTTATTTAGGTCACTGGCCACTTGTCTTTCTTAAGGTCATTTACCCTATGATTATGATATGCATACATTTTTTGTGTTTGGGAAAGCATTTTGTATTCATTGTCCTCATCTCTTCACACACAATACTTGATATACTTGACTCTAGTGAGCTCCTAAATCCCACACCCAAGACTTTTAGATACTTCATGAATCAAACACAACCATCACTAAAATGCATATTCTAACCCATTGCAATTTTTCTTAGCTTCACTAGAGTGACCGTAGCTATTAATATGCTTAATATAGTTTATCATCGCTTAAAAGCTCAAGAGTTTGCTAAAGAATTACATAGTCAACCACTATAAAAAGAAAATAGAAAAAATACTTGAAATCAATTACTAATGTTCAATGATTGAAATTATTTAGATATATACCTAACCCATCCTGGCCTATGCGATACACAAACATAAAATCATATTTCCATTGTAGCCACCCATGTGTCCCATCAATTCCATAAATATACATAACCAAGACGTCTACCTGCATTAAATTGAATCTCCCAAGAGATATAGGTCGTTATAACTCCTATAACCTTGTCTTTTTTTTTCTACTTGAGGGGGATTACAGGATTATGGGGGAATGACAACCCTGAGATCTATAGGGGTATTAGGTTTACTGGCTAGGGAGCTATAGGGGGATGTGATAATAGATAGTTGGCCCGGATGGCCAGCAATAGGAAACGATGTTGGAGGAGCAGGAATGGACGTTCATACTTAAGCTTATAATTACAATGCTCCTGATGTTAGATTGAGTGAGAAGGAAGTTTCCTTGCCATTGTTGAATGCCCCTCTCCAAATAGAGAATCCATGAGTGGAATAAGTCTTAATATCTTATGCCTTCTCAAGGGTGTATTGAGAAGGTCCATGAATAATTTGAATGCCATAGCTACTCAAAACTATACCATAGTAAAAGATTTAGCTAAGGCCCCTATGTGTGATGTCTATCTTAGAGGTCCTTCATAGCTTCCCCCATAGTGAAAGGTGAGGTCCTTTAGAGCTTCCCCCACATTGAAAGGCATTGTTAAATTCTATTGAAAGGATTTATCCTTTTGATGTTAGATTGGTTACTTTAGTCTTTGATAACACAATGCCTAATGTCTCTCACCATGTCACCTTCCAGCTCTAAATATCTCACTGCAACATGGACATTTTCATATGCACGGTCAATGTAGGGTCCTCCACCCATGTTATGCCATTATTAGTCTAGAGATCTTGTAATTCCCTTGAGCTTGTTCTCTCAACTATCTTATTGAAAACCTTAGATGGTTGAACTTTCAAATTTCACAAAATCATTCTCGTCTCCCAATTGGGTTAGGAGGCAAAAGTATCTCAATAGAAATGGAAGTGGTTGACGCTCCTTTAGAACATAATCTTTTGTTGGGTTGGAGTTGAATGTATTTTCTTTTGACCTTTAAAAAGTGGGCTTTTCATTAACACACCAATGACAATTTTTTATGAGAAAAACATAACAAAAAAGCAAAATAATGAATTTACAAGCTTTCCTGTCTTTAAACTAGTTATAAGATGTGAAATAAAATTATCATCTTAAACCATGAACTTTGTTGGTCTACCATTTAACTCCTAAAAACTTTGTTGATCTACCATTTAACTCCTAAGTGATATATTAAGATGTGTTGCTTTAGCATTTAGCTTCTAAGTGATACATTAAATTCTAATTCTTTAGGATATAAATAGTATAGTCTCCAAATATGCTTTAATCCTATTTGCATTAATATTTCTTAGGTGACTCCTTTTCAATGTGTACTTTATATTGGAAAGTAGACTTGTACATTTCACACTCAAGAGCAATGCAATGTAAGCATGTAGCATTCTTGCTTTATTGGAAATTTAAAGATTTAAGAAGTTAGAGTTACAATTTGAAACCAAGTTTCAAGCATATTTATATATATAGGTATTTTATTTATGAGTTTTGGACTGTTTCTTGGATTTGGATCGAAATCCAATATATATATATATAGTAAAATCCAAATTTAAAAGTATTTGAATTGTGTTTTTGAATCTAAAAATAAATTCAACACCCTTATATACTCCATAGTATCCAAATTAAGCAATTTTCATAACTAATATATTTAATTCCAAAATATTTGTAAATATTTTTAACCAAACTCCAAACAAAACAAAATAAAAAACACCTATTTGCTAAAATATTTATTCGTGTACACCTCAAAAAATAGCCGCTTTTTAAACCAGTCTTGTAAGTCAACAACATATAAGCCCATTTTACGGAGTAAAGGTGTTTTTATTGTCGGCCTTCTCATCTCATCGATCTAGAGATTGCCGTAGAGAAACTTGACGCCCAAGAAAACACTAAGATGTTCCGTACGACGACAACATAAACACTCTTGCTTTTATGGTTCAATACTAGCTTGGCTATATTTTTTTTCGTTTCCTCCGCAAATTCCCTCGATCGTTCATGGCGTTTTTGTTCACGATGCCATCGACTTATCATTCTTGCGCCAGACCGATTATTGAAGCTCTGTTTCAACAATGCCAACACGCCTCGCTGACCATAGCAGCCTCCTCTTCGTCTTCCCGTGGTTTGCCTCGCCCAATATCTTGAAAAATTAGTTTTTCTCCAATTCCCAGATAATCAGAAGATTGGAGTGAGGGGGAGCCATCATTGTCATGGATTTAAAGGAAAAACGCAGCATTCATGCATTCGGCCTGTTTAATCTAAGTGCGACTGCTTGAAACTGTTATTCGAGTATAATGGCTACTTACAGATTTTTCCCTTTCCAGTGGATTAGATGGCTGCCTTGTCACGAGTTCTTGAAGTCTCCATACATGCGTTTCATGGGTTATGGTGGAAGGATGATTGAGAAGGGGGCCGTGCCTACAGAGCAACAGAAGAAGAAGACGAGGACAACGGATATCGAATACAGAATTTTAGAATGGCCGAGTTGGAATGTCTGCATGGCCACCGTTGCAGCGTTTTTGATTTGGACAACTTTCCGGTGGATTACTGTGGAACCCAGGTTCATATCATCCTGGTCTATGTATCCCACTTTGGAGGTGGGCGATCATATAATTGCGGAGAAGGTAAGCACCTCAAACTCAAACTAGTATGTTATTTCTCTCTCGTTTTAATACATTAACTTTGCTGTTTAACCGTATTAAAAAGGTCCTCATTTAATGCACATCTGGCAGGGTGGTGCAGGACTGGATATGAACTCATCCTGCCTCCTAACCCCACACACAACTCATTGGAAGCTAATGAAAACGCTAACATGTAAGATTCACACTGTTGGAAACAACGAAGCACACATGCAATCACACAGCTGGGAGGAAAGCAAATGAGCACACGAAGTTTCTTCCTATTAACTGGAAATGAATTTACACAGGCATGCAGCCCCTCGGGGCTGTTATATTTACAATTATCTCACAACAGGGCCAAGTTCTTTCTTGCTAAACACCTGCCTGTCTTATTCTCGGCTGGCTTTTACAATATGCAGAATTACTCTCGGCTGTTGAGAATGGTGTAATTTTCACACGGTAATCTCATTTTGTGTCATTAATGCACTTTGTTGGAGACTAATTATGGCTTATACTAGCTCTGGCTTGGATTCCTCATACTCGTTGTACTCCTCACCGACATCTGCAACTGTAGAACTGGTTGAAGCATGGGTTGCACTGCTAGTGCCTGCCATGCTTGGTGCTACACTTGCTCATACATTTAGATCCGAATCCAAATGAAACCACCCCAACTCATCATCTGCATCAATATTATAATTAGTATCAAACAGTTTCGCATACATTTAGATCCGAATCCAAATGAAGCCACCCCAACTCATCATCTGCATCAATATTATAATCAGTATCAAACAGTTTCGGTCGAGTCTCCTCTACCCATTCTGAGGTTGGATCAATATCATCTAACACAATGGGATCTATATGATGTCTTTTATTCATTATCTGGTTACACCTCAGTTGGAGGTTGTATTGTACGAAGATGAGATCATTTGACCATTTTTGTTCCAAACAATTTATCTTCTTCGTGTGAATCTGCACAAAGTAAAACCAATTGCGCTCATACCCGGAAGCACTGCAAGTTTGACTTGGGACTCGAATTCCAAACTTTTTGCAAATTAGATTGTGGCAAAAATTTCAGGTATATAAAGTTAAAGTTTTAAACAACTAAATTTAATAATACTTTGGAATAGTTTATCTGGTTGGTCCACATCTCTTGCAATCTTTACTAGGTTTTTGCCCAAGGTACTTATTGTTCAAGTGAAAGCATTGATATGTTAATGTATTTCTAGTTGTTCACTCTTATATGGACCAAACAATCTAGGCACTTGTACAATCCATCTTTACCCTCCTTAATTTGATCATCTCCTAACTAAGTGTTGTATTGGTACCTTGGGTTCAGGAAATACCAAGTTTTATGTATAGAGCAATGGAGTTGATTGTTCTGCCTATTATCAATGAAATCCCAGATAAGTCCATACTCAGCTACTCTATCCTTATATGCATCTTTTATCTATTCCTTTGCCTGATCCAAGGCCTCATAAATGTAACCCGTGACCAATTTTTCCCTAACCACAACATCTTAAAAAGGGTCTCAACAATTTTTGCAACCTCTGTTGTTTTTTCCGAAAGTTGTTTCCCAAAACTTATTTTGGGTGTCTTTTCCATCTTGTCTATGGGTCAAGTGAGATCCATTCGATTCATCCCTCGAAAACATCTTTTTCAAGTCCTGTGTTTGGGAAAGGAGAGATTGCAACGTGAGGAAGTGAGTTGCAAACCTCGTGATGTGTAAGGGCCTTAGGTGTCCCTATTTTCTTATTTATAAGATGTAGACTTTATCTAGTTCTAGCTCTAGTTAAGCAACTTTGCTTTCCTCTTTGCTATTGTTTTGCTTATTATTAGCATCTGGTAATAATGTAAGTAATTTCTTTTCAAATTCTATGCAAGAAATTATCACATCTAGTAGTAAGCAAACTTATAAGCATTAAAGCAAACAATTTTAATTTCTGGTAATAAGCAATTTAAATATACAGTATCATAGAAATTCTAAGGGTAAAAATTATTTTCAAATTTGCCATAACTGAAATAAAATCAATAAGAATAATACATGTTTTTCTTGTTCGAGAAGTCCTTAGTCTTTTCTGAAGTATTGAAATTCGTAAACAATAGTAGCCTCGATAGTATCCCAAACTGGTTTAACTTCCCAACCTATCGGGAACAGTTTATCCGACTCCTTGGCCCAGGAAATTCAGAGAGTTTTTCTGGCCCTGGTGCCCAAAACTCTCAGACAGAATAGCAACACCCTTCTTCCAATTTCTTCCTGAATTTTTTCCCAAATTCTTTCCCCGTTCTCCAAACATGCTCCACATACGAGGTCTTTTATTCCTTCAGTTCTCTCCCTTCCCCCAACTCCCAAAGTCTCATCACTGACTCCACTTTTCACCCCCCCCAATGCTCATTCAATTCTCTTATCAAAATCATGGCACACCATTTAAATAGAATTAATAACAATTTAATTATCCTATCCAAACTTACCAACTCCAGTCGAGAAGTAATATTCCTTGAGGAAATAGAAAATCAAGTAGTGAACTAAATCTTCTCAAACTTTAAATGTCTCACCTACAATTAATTTATTACTCGTAGTCCATTAAACATTACTATTAAAATTAATTTACCTATCTTAACTATAATCCACATGATCAATCAATCCACATATCGTTAATACATATATAAACCAACAAGCATACTAGTGCATGTGTGTGAGGGGTGGGCATGTAGCTAGCATGCACATACCTCATACCTATGCCGATACTCTGAATTATGCAAAGTATTTATTACCCTATTTGGATGTATATGAAAATTATGTGCAACATATAAATGGAATCAGAGTTTGGGGCATTACATGATGGTAGGCCTAATTAAGTTCCTTGTTCTTGGTGTTTTTCCTCAATAGGTTCAATACACGTGAGTGGTTGTAGATATATTTTGTAATTTTCTTGGCATGCTCCACAATGTTCTTGATCCAATCCTATTTGCCTACATCCTCAAGCTTGAGGTCTATCCTCAAGCTTTAGGTCTATGCAATGTGTAGCACATGGGGTCCGAAATATGGTTTTGTATTTGCTCTCTAACATCTTAATAGCAAGAACATAATTAGAGGCATTATCTGTGATATTTGAATAACATTTTTCAGCCCCACCATCATGACAATATCATTCAAAAGATGGGATAACAAGTTTGCATCTTTCTTTTTTTTCATCTGGTTCACGGCATTGTAGATCGGTACTCCCTACATCCATGGAAAACCCTCCAGTATTTTGCGAGGAATGTGGGAAGGCTAGATATTGTCACTACAAAGGTGGCTCAACAAGAGCATCAACTATGCCCATTTAAGAGCTCAACATGTCACTTACAAGGATTGAACCTGGGTGGGGAGGGTAACAATCATTCTTCCCAACCACCTAAGCTATGTCCAATGGACAACAAATTTGCATCTTTCACTTTATTAGATGCATCAAGTGATTTCAAAAACATGGGTTCTTGTGGGAAAGCAACAAGGAAATTTATTATAATATAGTTTTTTCCATCAATCCATCCATTTGACATGATGGTACATACCGTTTTGACCCATGATTCTCTAAAACCCTTCTAGTATTCATCTATAGACAATTTTTTTGTGCAAAAGAGATCCCCTCAGGACATGCATCCTAGGGCCTTTGAAGCCCTTACTAGCAACAGTAATGGAACCCCACATAGGTTGGTAATAAGGTGAGTAGGTAACATTGAAGGGGATGTCTGCATCATATTACCATCTAGCTATGTATTCAAAAGGTACTTCTTTGTATTGTTTCTTCCAATGGCTGTCTAAGGTTGGATGAGTTTGGCTCAGTTGAGACTTAAGAGGTATTGGCCTTGGTAGAGGTGAGGGAACTTAGCTTCCATATCTTCCTTTATAAAGTACAAAACACCATTACTTTATTTATATAAAAGTCACTTTTTACATAAATATACAAAGGACAAAGCCTTTACATAAGTCCCCCTCATCACACTCACACCAAAAAACATGAGGCAGGACCTTCAGAGTTATCATTTCCAACAAAGGAAGATATGTACTTTAAGTGATGTATTTAATAATTAATGTATTTAATTATTAAAAGTGAGTTTTAATTATGACCCTTGATTTTGTAATTAAATCTCAACCCTAGATTAGGATAGTTAGGGAAAGTAGTTACAAATTTAAAGTATAAAATAATGAGGAAAGGGACAAAGAGAATACACTCACCATCAGAGAGGGAGACGAAGAAAATTGAAGGAGAAAGAAGAGTTACCCTAGCAAAGGTGGCATGAATTCCAAGAGAAGGACAACAACACGGTTCCCTATGCAGCTTGTAGAGACTGTACAACAGTACTAGCACATTAATTGCAGTCACACGTGTGGGCACAAATCCTAGGAAAATGACAACAACATTAATTGCAGTCTGTACCAGTTATACAACATTTATTGCAGACACGTGAGGGCACGGATTTCGAGGCAGGAAGTACAACAATTCGTATAGTTCCATACAACACGTGTGGACAATCGTATAATTGCTAGTTGGCACGATTTTCGAGGTAGTGTGCTGCTATAAATTTATGTTTGGAATTTTGTTGGCCTCTTTCTCTTCCTTGTCTCGACCTGCGGTTCAACAACAACGCAATACCAACAAGACACCAAAAGACATCGTCTCGACAGAGCAAGCTCAGATAGGCAATGCCCGTGAGGCAGGCGTAGTCTCACCCGAGATATCTTAATGTGTAACTGCTAGAACCATGTTTCCGCAGTTGGCGAGGGATTATAGTTCCTTGGCGCACGGCCAAAGCGCTCGACAAAAATGGTGGGATGGAGTCTTTCACTCTGCGACAGCGACACAACTATGTGCCACAGGCCACCTGTGCGACACGACCTTGTTCTTATAACTCAGCAACTGGTGCAACGGTGCAACGCAGGCGATTCCTTATACTTGACAGACAGTGCGCGAATTATATTTTAACTTAGCAGCTTAACCATGAACTCATACACAATATTCCAACAATGCTTTAAACATTCATTCATTCATTGTCCTACTGCGACATACATTCAACAACAATTTTAATTGTAATAATGCAAGGTAAACAAACATTCACATAAAAATTCACCACTCAACAACATTCATCCACGTAACACAGGAAATAACGTGGAAACCCATCTAAGAAAAACCACCAAGGTGCTCTTCATATGGCATGAGAAATGGTTATAGCACCTTGTAGTTTGCAATCCACACACTGTTCTTAAGATATGTTTATTTGACTCAATATCTTCTTGCTCTCATGCTCTCTGGTTTATTCTCTATCTACTCCTACTTATCTGCACACAGCCTAGATCGACTCTTCTACTTTACTAGCGGTCTGCGCACACAGCTGCAAGATCCGCGACTCAACAACCTTCTACCTCTACTAGACTCTCCTCTGAGTCAACCTTACTGCTTCTAACTCTCTAACAATCTAGCTTGCTAAATCTAATTGAATCTAACCGAATCTAATCTAACCCTTACACAAAGCGGGTTCCTTCTATTTATAGCATTTACAAGACCACGCAGGGTCTACTAAGTACAACTCAGTTATCGCAGACTCAAGTAGCTACAAAATATCTCTGTTACATTAAATGTCGGCCCATACCTAGCTGCAAAAGTCTTGCAATGCATTAACTACAGCCTTAACTAGCCACATAAACGTCTTTCAGCTCATCTGTACTAGTCACAACTAGTTGCAAAACTGTCCTTCCATCTTCTATTGGTTCGTCCTTCTGCAGTCTTCCTTGACTTTCGTCTGTCCAACTTTAACTCTTCTACCTGCCTCTTCCATCGACTTTGGATGTGCTTTTCCCCGTCGCACCAACCCTGTCGCAGCTTCCTCTGCTTCTGCACTTCCTTTCCATCCTTATCCTGCATTTCTCCGCCGCGGCCATATTTTATCTTTCTTGCGTCGGTTCATTTGTTTCCTTCTTGACCTGATTTTACCCTGTCGCGCGCGCACTTTTCCTCCTTTTCCTGCTCGTTTGATTCTTCCTTGTGCACTTTTCCAGGCCCAACAAATTTTGTTAGTGAGGGTTGAATGAAAGATTCATAGTGTTGAATTTTTTTTGAGTATTCTTCTTAAGTGAAAAATGTCTTCTTCAGGGGTTCCTCCAAGTTGGGGTTTTTCTCAGTCATTTGACCAAAAATACTTGTGTACAATGTGTTTGTTTCATCTTTAGTGTTTTTGAAGTGTCTTTGGAATGGTGGTTTTAATTTTAAAGTTTTTGAACAAATTTTAATTAAATCCCTAGATATTCGAAGTGTTTGACATAATGCATGTGTGCTAATGCCATTTTTCTTCATTCTTGCACCCTGCAATGAACTTCTTTGAACATGTAAGAAATTGGTCATCTACATAGAGCACCAAAATGAGCAGACCATCCTCAACAAATATGAAATATAAGCTAGGATTTGCTTCACTTTTGGTGAAACCCATACTCTGCAACTATTTATCAATCCTGGAATACCATGCCCGTGTTACTTGCTTGAGTCGATACTCAATACAAGGCCTTTTTCAGCCTACACACATGGGACTCACTTCAAAGCCCTGAGGTTGCTCGATGTGCATTTCTTCCTCAATTATCCCATTAAGGAAAGTTGTCTTCACATCCATCTGATGTATCCTCCATCCCATAATGGAGACTAAAAACATCACTTATCTAATGGAGGTGTCCTTGGCTACCGTTGCAAAAGTCTCCTCATAGTCTACTTCCTCTTTTTGGGAGATCCCTCTTGCCATAAAGCTTGCTTTGTACTTTATGTCTCCATTTGCTGCACACTTGATCTTTTAGAGCCATGTAGAAGTCACTACCGATTTCCCCTCCATTCTAGGTACAATGTCCCAAACATCATTCTTCATGATGGAGGTGTACTCCTCCACCATGGCATCCCTCCAAACTTGCGGGTCGACTGCCCTGGAAGGCTTAGAATCAATGATGATGCTCATCAATGCCATTTAATTTGGAAACTTCTTTGGAGGTCTTCTCTCCTTGAATGAGCTCCCAGGGCCTCAACATGCTCCTGAGCATCCCTCAATGTTTGAGTGAACCATCAAGGTATCCTAATAAAACTAGTAGGAGTTGGTGGCTCCTCCTTTACACCTAAAAGCTGCTGCCCCAAATCGAAAGTTTGGTGACCTTGGCTCAACCTTTGGAGTTTCCTGCTCCTCATCCTCTGTCACTGGAATATGCTCATGGGACTTCCTGGATGCAAAGTCTTTTCCTCAAACTTTATATCCCTACTTACAATTGTCTTTCTTTCCCTTAGAATGTAGATCTTGTAGGCCTTTGAAGTCTCATTGTAGCCAACAAACAAACCCTTACTGTTGGAGGCTTCCAACTTAGTCCTCTTCTCCATTGGTATATGGATGTAAACTGGACAACCAAAGATGCAGAAGTGACTCACCTCTAGCTTCACACCAATGGATGCCTCTTTTGGTGTCTTGTCCCCTAAAATCATATGAGGGCACCTGTTTTGGATGTAGACTGCTACATTGCATGCTTATGTCCATAGAAACATAGGAAAATCTTGGTCATGTATCGTGCCTTAGCAACCCCTATGATGGATTGGTTCTCTCACTTTGCAAGCCTGTTTTGTTGTGGGTCGTACAGAACAATGAACAACCTTTTAATTCCAGCATCCTTGTAGAAATCCTTGAAATCATTGGAGGTATAGTCACCCCCATTGTTCGATCTCAAAACTTTGATCTTCTTCCCTGTCTGGTTCTCCACAAGAGCTTTGAACTCTTGAAACCTGCTAAAGACCTCACCCTTGTTGTTTAAGAAGTAGATCTAAGTTTTGTGAGAGAAGTCATTAATGAAGGAAACATAGTACATGCTTCGTGTGATTGATGTTACTAACATCGGGCCCCTTAGACTTGTGCCCACTGCTTGGGAAAGCAGCCTTGGCATGCTTTCCAAGCACGCACCCTCTACATACACTCGGTTGCTCAACGCTGAACACTAGAAGACTTGTCACTATTTCCCTCAGAATAGGCCATGCTCAATGATGCAGGTGCCTTATCCTCTTGTGCCATAACTCGCACAAGTTATTTGTGTTATAAACAAAGGCTCTAACAAGTTCACCCTATAGCCTATATAAATTGCCTTCCCTAACCCCAATCACCTGAGCTGACTTGGGCTAGACTCCTTCGGTCTTATGAGGGCTTGCTGGTTCTTAAACTCTATTGCATAACCCTTATCTTCCATGACCAAAACTAAAAGCCAATTCTTCCTGAGACTTGGAACAAATAACACATCATCAAAGTCTAAAGAGTTACCTGATTGGAGTTGGAAAGGAATGGTACCAATTCTTGCTACTAGATACTTGGCATTATCATCAAGTTTGACCTAAACTCTTGAGTCATGCTCTTTTAGACTTGAAAATAGTTCTTGGGCAGATGTCATATGCCTTGATGCTCCATTGCCCATATACCATGTGTTATTTGAAACTGTGCTGGAAGAAAGATAAGATACCCTCGAAAAATCCTTCTCTAATTTGGAGGCAAACTTGTTCATTTGAGTTTCAGCCAATGTTACAAATATCGTGTCGGTGAATATATTGCCAAGGGTTCAAAAAGAAATGACCAGATTTATCGACAAAAATGTCGGCAAACATCGACAAACTTAAAAAAAATACAAAAATATTCATTTTTTCAATTTTCTAAACATCTAAAGCAACAAGAACATCAGATAAACGCATTGTCACATGATAATGGAAAGAAAACCGATATATAAGATGCATAAGACGTTTAGTGATATATCAGATAAAAAATGAATTGTGTTCTGGATCTTGAGTCCCCGACTCATGAATCACCAAAAAAATATAGTCAATGTATCTCATATTGTCATTACTTTAATTGTGCTATTGATGTATCTCAATTGCTTTTCATAGGGTTCCTATATTGGGATCCTATTCATCAATAACACCCTATGCCTTCCTCCTCTAACTTCAATTGTGCTATTGATGTATCTCAATTTTTTTTTCATTGGGTGCCTAGATTGGGATCCTATTCATCAATAACACCCTATGGCTCCCTCCTCTAGGCTCTAGTCCTTGCCTCTACCTCGAATCTCAAAGTTGATTCTCCAAGGACATTAGTCAATGACTCAACACCTTACAAGTTTGATGAAAATTTCTAATCCAATCGTTAAAATAACGTAGAAAAAATTCCCATGCTTAATAAGTGATTTTGTTTGAGTGAAGAGTACGTTTTTATTAAGGTCACGACTGAGGAGTTCAACAATCAATGCCAACAACATCAAGGTACATAGAGCGGTTGATGTGCTTGATTAAATGCCAATCCCATACCCTCATACATGATAGAATCTGGTGGAAACTTTGCAATCCAAAAATCCTGAAAACCATTAAGTCTGTTGAATTTTGAATGGGATCTAAAATTCTACTTTTTGCATATGAAGTCCGATAAGGTTGGAACCACTCTCAGACATCCTGGAACAATTAATGTTAATGTTAAAAGTTTAATTAAAAGGATAGAAAATGAAAGATAAGGAGAAAGCCAATTTTACTTTTAAGAATTTAATATTGCCATTTAATATTACCCATTATTATTCTAGCGGACTGATCGGTTTCAGTTTGAATCTAATAACAAGGTGAAAAATCCATGTGCGTTTTTTTCCCAAATTTCGTGTATTTTCTAAAATATCACCGACTTATCATGAAAAAATCGGTTAAAATATCGAGTGATATTTTGGCGATATATTGCCGCTGGGTTAACTTCACGATATATCACGATGTCGGCGATATATCGCTGATATTTGTAACAGAGGTTCTAGCTGAGGCTGCTACTTGATTCTGCTGCTCCTCCCTTTACCCTTCTTCTTCTCTAGACACTGTAATGCATAATGGCCATTTTTATGACATATGAAGCACTTGATTTTACTCAAGTCCTTCCCTTGTTGTGAGGTTCACTCCTCACACTTTATCTTACCCTTGTTTACCTCTTCCCTTCTTTCTTTGACCAATTAGGGCATGGTCACTATCACCTCCCTACTTGCTAGCCTAGGTCTCCATCTGAGTTTCCTCCCATATATAGTTATCCCACAGTGTTTTCTAAGAGGGAAGGTTTTCTTGAGCACAAACACCTTGGACAATGTTTTACATTGAGGCGGGAACCCATTTAGTGCCTTGTTGACTAGCTCTTTGTCTTCAACTTTTCCCCAATTGTGCAAGCTAGTCACGAATATATGTTACCTTCATCAGGTAATTGGTGATTGTGTCTAATATGGTCATCTCAACAAATCTGAGTTTGTTATGCAATATCATCTTCTTGTTAATGTTCTCACTTTGGTAAAGGCTAACCAGGGCATCCAAAATGTCCTTTGCCGTCTTCTTCTAGAATATGTGAGGGACCAGGTGATCCTTTATAACATCCATGATCATCCATTTGGCTCTCACAAATTTCTTCTTGTGAGTTGCTAGAAGTTGCAGATTTGTCGACGGGGTTACCACATCCTTGATGATATTCCAAAGGCCTTTCTCTTCTGATAGAAGAATTACCCTAACTTTCCATGACAGGAAATTCGAGGCACCATCCAATTTGTCCTTGAACCTGAGGCTCACTGATGCCATCTCTGATCTGCAAACAAACTTTTACTCTTTTAATCTTCGGAAACAGAGTTGCTCTGATACCATGTAAATTTTCCTTGTTGTATTTGTAACTTTGGAAGATATTCTGATGTATATTATCATTGTATGTTGTTGTACCCCCATTGAATGTGTTTCCCTCCTTTCGGGATGTCATTATTGTACATGGTCCTTGAGGTACAACCTTCATTGTAAGTCGAGGCAATAATCTCCAGTATAATATTATGTAATGTATTTTTGGAGTCTCTCTAGGAGAAGTTGGCCCTGTTAGGGTTAGAGGTCGACCCAATCAAGTTGGGAGGTCAGGGACTTGAAGGGTATAAATAGGGAGGCGCCCCCCCTCATTTATACACACTCACACTCACTCAAGTTCACATGAGGTGAGAGGAAAGACGAGGAGAGAGAGAAAGCTGTAGAAGACTTCTTATTGGGGTTTTCCATCTTGTGATATTGCCTTAGTGACGGAACTATTCTGAGGAAGTTAGTGGGGTTTTCTCCTTTATGGTTTCCTCGGTGAAAATCTTTGTCTTGTGTATTTGCTCTATCTTGTGTATCTTGCTGTCCTTGTTGTTCTTTCAGATAAAGATCCTAATCAAGTTAATTAGATTAGAAAAACTAACATGGTATCAGAGCCTCTCTAAAAGAAGGCACTATGCAGTAGCGGAAACTAGGGCTTCCTAGTTCAAGGTCTTCTTTCCACATATCATCAAGAAAAGAGGGCTAGGATAACTCACCATAGAAGGGCACATCTTTTGATGGAAGCAGTTCCAAATTTGGATAAGTTTCATTTTTTGACTACGGGACACAGCAGGACATTGCGAGAAGAAACTAGGGCATCAAATTTAAAAGGCTTCCGACCTCAGTCTTCAAAAAAGGACCTAGCTGAGCAACTCGCCTCAAGGAGGCGCATCTTTCTGTCCAAACAGAATTTCCAAATTCCAAGTTTGGAAAATTAGGGTTTCTCTGACAAACCTTAGGTCATCCTACTTCGGAACCAGGTTAGACACCTCAAATCGGTAAGATCTAAATCTTTGCTATTTCCATTTGAGGTTCTCATTTGAAAATGACTCATCATACTCAGCTTGAGGACAAGCTTGAAGGAGCTAATAACATTCGAGCATGGAAGTACAAAATCTCCCTGATCCTTGAAGAGAATGATTTGGATTTGTACATCAGTGGAGAAGTTCCAGAGCTAGAGGGAGATGAGGCTAAGGCTACTCATTAGAAGAACTTAGTTAAGGCCAAGAGAATCATTGTAGATTCTATTAAGGATCATCTCATCCCATATGTGTCATCCTTTAAGGCACCAAAGGAAGTATTTGATGCTTTGACAAAGATGTTCAAAGGAAAGAACATCAATCAGAAGATGACATTGAGGAACTAGTTGAAGAATGTGAAGATACAAGACTCAGAGACTATACAGTCCTACTTCACAAGGGTTTCTCTAATCAAGGAACAACTTGAAGCAGTTGAAGAGAATGTAGAAGAAGGAGAGATTGTGATGACTATCTTGAATGGCCTCCCAAGATCGTGGGACTCATTCTTTCAAGAAATCTGTGCAAGAAGGAAGCTGATCTCTTTCAACAGACTCCGAGAAGACTGCACACAAGAAGAAGCTCAACTCATAACAAGAGAAGAGAAGATGGGAGCAACTGAAGATCAAGCTCTCACAGTGCACACCAGAAGAAACTACAAAAAGAAGGAGAACCACCATCACAACAAAAAGAAAGACAAGAAACAAAAGAAGTTCATAAGAGATCCTTCCAACATTTGATGTTACACTTGTGATGAAAAGGGACACTTTTCAAGAGATTGTCCCAAGAACAAAGACCCCTTCAATGAAAAGAAGAAGAGACATCATGCTTATACTACCAAAGACAATGAACCAACAAACAAAAGATTTCGAAGAGAGAAGGATGATTCCGATGAAGAGTATGTGCTAATCTCAACACTCATGGGCACTATCTCACATGGAAGCAATGATTGGCTTGTGGATAGTGGGGCATCTAAATATATGATGGGATACAAAGAATCATTCATCAATATGTCTGAACATGAGTCACCTCATAAGGCGAAACTTGGGGATGATTATCAATACCCCATAAAAGGAAGTGGAGAAGCTTCATACAAGCTAGACTCTGGGAAATCTTTGAAGATGAAAGAATGAATGAATGAAATATTTTAACGTCCGCGAGGCTAAGAATAGCCTATGGGATAGACCAACTCGCACGCTGTTTTCTGCAATTCCATCCTTTGTCTGTTCAACTTGATGATGAGTGCCCCCAATTTTTCCACAGTCCCTTCGTTAAATAAATCATCCCAAGATTTATCCGCCAAGACATTTGCGTACCTGTCCCTGTTGTCCTTAAAGGCTTCACATTCTAAAATGAAGTGTTTTTCTGTCTCCACCTTACCAGCGGTGTAAAAAATACACACTCTTTTTGCCCAAGCTTCTTTTATCCTTTTCCAGCACCTGGTCTCACAACGGAGTTGATGGGAATTAGTTCTTAATTGAGCAATGAGAATTTTGGCTTTCCAAGGTAAATTGGCCCTTATGTACGCCTTTTGATGCTGATCGTAGGTGGGGTTAAACTCTTCAATATAATACTTTCTCTTTCTCCCTAGCTCTTTATCCCAAGTTTGCTTCTGGAACTTATTGATAACAAAAGCCTTTATTTCTTTACTATTCGTAGGGCACGTGCTCAAGCACATATTCCACTTGCTAAGCCATTTAATATTTTTCCGCATCTAAGTCTTCTTTCTTTTGCATAATATGTCATCGAAGACAACCTTAGGCCATCTACCTTCTTCCATTTACCCAACTCTTTTTAGATATCTTATGAGTCTCACCATAGCGATTGCTTCAATAGAAGTCACCCCCATTTCACTTAGCATGATTTCGTATGGCACTGAACTCTTAATTTTGAACTTGCTTGTGATCATGTGTTTTTGAATCTTTTCTATTTGCTTCCACTGTAAGTTAGAGGTACTGCTGGCCCAAACTTCACAACCATAGAGAACAACCGGGATCACTAAGAGCCCAAAAAGGGTTTGCATAGTTTTCCAGTCCCATAACTCTGCCTCTCTGCACCTATTTTGGAAAGCATAAAACGCTTTCCAACCTCCCAGATTTCTTTTTTTCCTGTAGCCTTCCCAACTCAAACTTTTGTTGAAGTCGATTCCGAGATACTTGTAATCTTCCACTACTTCAAGGGTATTGTCTTCGAAGTAGAACTTATGTTGTTTATGTTTTCTTTTGCTAGAGAAAACTACCACTTTCGTCTTGCTAGTATTTACTTGCATCCCAACTGTTCTACAAAAGTGCTCAAGGGAAATTAAGTACTCTTGCAAGCCAAGAGCAGACTTAGCAATCAAAATAAGGTCATCTGCATACAAAAGAAGCCTTATCACATACTCGCCCATGAGGACGCCATCCCCGTCCTCTAAGTTTAACCACTCTTCAAGTTTGTTAATATATAAGCCAAAAAGGGTAGGGGATAATGGGCACCCTTGCTTGACCCCAATATCGCTTCTGAAACTTTCGGAGATACCATCTGATGTTCTGATTTTGACTTTGACCTCCTCATATAGCTTGTGAACAACTGCTCTAAGATGTGTAGGAACCCCAAGTTCCTCCATTCTGTGCCATAGCTTATCCCTGGGAACCGTGTCAAAATCTTTTTTGAAATCGACAAAGCAACAAAAGGCTTCCCCTTTTTTCTCCCACACTTTGTCAATGATGTGCCTTAAAGTAATATCGTGGTCCACCATGGAATGTTTAGGTCTAAAACCTGCTTGTCCCTTTCTTCCGCCCACTTGCTAATTCTATTTTCTAGCATGCTTCCAAATAGCTTTGCAAACAAGGGGTTTATCATTATGCTCCTATAATTGGAGGGATCGTTGACATCCCCACTCTTGAAAAGAGGAATTGCGAGGCTAGTTGTCCAATCTATAGGGAATCCCTGCTGAATGACGTTGTTGAAGATTCCTGTAATGTGAGGTGCAACAGTTTTTGAACCCCACTTTAGATATTCAGCTTGAAGTTCTACTAAATCTTTGGCTTTTCCAACACCCAACTTCTTAATATCCACCTCAATCTCTTGCATGGTGAAAAGCTTAGTAATGGTGGCGGTGTTGACTAAGGCGGGAGGGGGTTCAACCTTAGGATTTCGCTCATAGAGTTGCCTTGCATACTCAAGCCACTGGCCCGCTGTAATATTGTTTTCAGTTTGCTTCTTGCTCGCTTGAAGTTGCTTCAAAAATAGTTTGGGATTGTTTTTCCCAAGGAAGATTAGCTCTTCCCTCCTTGAAACCATGAAATCAATTTTTTTCTTTCTTATAATCTGCTTGTAGCTTTTTAGGTCTCTTTCTTTCTAGTTTGACTCTCTCCACCTTCTCCTTGCTCTTTTGCACTCCTCATCGAACCAAGCATTAACAGGAAAGCAGTTTGTTTCCCGTTTCCTATTCTTTGCTCTTTTGCATTTTGTGAGTGCCCCTTGAATTAAATTAGTTAGCTGCTGATTATTAAGGCCTTGGGACAGAGTTTCCTCCCTCTTACAAAGTCTCTCTAATGTCTTCCTAAAGACATTACGGTTCTCTTGAGTCAAAAGAATTCTGCCCTTTGCAAAAGGTTGCTGAATGTGCTGATTTTTTGTCCCCACCTACTGCTTATCAGTCCAAGAAAGACTTAGTTAGATCGGTTTGTGATCAGATTTTAAATCCCAAAGCTGTTCTCCAATCATAACTTCTTCCACTTTCTCGCATAGGCCATGCGAACAAATTGCATAATCCACCACACTTGCTCCATTGTAGGTATGACAAGTGAAATTACCAGAGTTTGTCCATCTAGGCAAACCATTGCAGATTACTAAATTAAAAGTTCCGCATAAGGTAAGCAACTGTTCTCCAAAGAAATTGCAGCTTTTGTTGTCTATTGAAATTCTTGTCCATTGATGATTTCTTTCTTCTGTAAGCCAAATGGGATTGCAATCTTCCCTTTGACAAAGAATGCTAGTTTGTTCACTTGCGGTCCTGGCGTTGAAATCTCCTACTAGAAGGATTTTACGTACTTGAGAATACTTCGCAATATTGTTTTTTAATGTTGCAAAAGGGTCTTTATGGTTGAGCCCCCTCTTTTTGTAAATTTTTGAAACTTGTGGGGCGAAGTAGCATGCTGCAATTCTAATGTAATTTCCATTTTTTGATATTTTAAACCATATAAATTGTTTATTTGGGTCTTCTTTTTCTAGTTGAATGCTACGATCTTCCTTTTTCTTCACTAAGACCATGATACCACCGTGACCTTTTCCATTCTCTGCTACATTGTTCCATACTACCAACTTCATATATTTTTCAAAAAGGGGTGTCTTGCACCCTTCATGTTCATGTGTTTCCACGAGACATATTATGTCCCTATCTTCTACAATAGGTCCTAACCCAGGTCCACGCCTCCACGGGTATCCTCTGCAGTTCCAACATACTAAGCTTAAGGGAACCTAGGTAGACCTTGATTTCTATTTGCTTTGGCATACAAGACTCAAAGTTGAGTCTACACCTCTATTTGCCCATCCTGACCTTGCTGGGATATTTTCGGCTAAGGAATTTGCTATCACTTCTTGATTATTGTTTTGCTGTCTTGCTTTAGAAGGAGGACCAAAAACAACAATAACAACGTTTCCTTTGTATAACCATGCTCTTTTGCCCTCATCTCTTGCTGCTCTGACATTTGACAATTCTTTTTTTCTTTCCTCTTGCTGCATGATAGTTAAGTCTTCCTCTAGAAAAAAGCGAGAGCCCTTTAAAAGATGCTTCTTAGCTAGAAGAGTTTGCTTGTCACGTGCACTTGCCACGATGACTTTTATGGGCCTGGCTCTCTCATCGCTGGGTTTACCCACCCTCCATGCTTGGCAAATTTGGCCTTGCCAATTCAACTTGTCTTTTAGAAAGTTGCTTGCAAGCTCCCGGGTACATTCGTTCTTACCATACTCTCTTACACCTTTAATTATTATGTTTGTTGCTCTGGCTTGCCTTTCTTTGGTTTCGTTTCCTTGTTTGTTGTCTCCTTGGTTGGTTGCTTCTTTTTCCTTTTCTATATTAGCATGCTTGCTAATAACTTGTGCCCACTTTCTGGGATTTTTGGTGGAACCTCCATTTTCTGCTTCTCTTACTTCCATTCCCTGGTTATTTGTTTGTTCATCTATTTTCCCTTCAACATTGGGTGTTTTATGATTCAACACCCCTCTCTCTTCCCTTGCCGATTCTTTCATTCTTTGCCAGTCTGCCTTCATATCTTGCCACTCATTCTTGCCTACCAGAATAGCTTCTTGCAACAATGTCGCTTGCCCTTTTAAAAACTTGTTTCATTTTGCTAAACATTGATTTTCTACTGTTAACAGATGGATTTTAAGGTCCCTCTCATGCTCTTTGAATTCCAGAATCTCCACTCTCCTCTTGATATTGAGTAGCTCTTGTACATATAGATCAGATGACCAGGTAGAGGTGTGGATGTGGGACTGTATAGGGCAGGATCAGTGTTGCTTTAACCCCTGTTGCTACCACCTCTTTGCCATAAAGACTTGTTTGTTTGTTTGTTAGTCTTCCTTTGAAACTGTGTTCTCCTTGTCTCCTCCCACTTTAGACGGGCAGCTCTCCGTTTTAAAATTCACCGAAACTGTTTGGCATTAACCCAAACCCACTTCCCTGTTTTGCTCAAGGAGGCAATTTTCACTTGACCTAAGCTGTTAGTTATAGGTGATTCCAAGGGTGGATCTATTATTTAGAAAAACAAAGGTGGCAGACAGTGCAGAACCGAATACCTGGGACAAAGAGAGACTTGTTGTTTTTCTCTTGTCCTCTTGTCGTTAACCTGGGACCAAGAGAGACTTGTCTTTTATCAACCGGGCCTCTTTCACGTTTACCTGCTTGTCTCTTGCTTTACCTGCTTGCTTGCCTGCTACCGCTGTTGTCTGCCTGCCTTCACGCTCTCGTTGCCTTCTGCCTTCACGCTGCCGCTGCCTGCCTTCCTACTTCCTGCTGCCTTCACGTTGCCTGCTCCTCACGCTGCTCCTTGCTGAATGAAACCGCTGCCTGCTCCTCACGCTGCTTACGGTGCCCTGCCTGCTGCTCACGTTGCTCAAGGTGCCTGCGTGCTATATGTTCCAGGATTGAAGAAGAATCTTCTCCATCTTTGTACTAGATGCAAAGGGAATGAGAGTTGCATTTGTGGATGGCCAAGTTCTAATGTGGCCTAAAGTAAAGACAATCAATGATGCAACAATGATTGGAGAGCAAGACAGAGGCTTGTACAAACTAAAGGGACAACCTGAACAAGCATTGGTTCATGACTCGATAGAACCAAGTGAACTATGGCATCGAAGGCTTGCACATTTGCACTACAAAGCACTACCGATTGCAAGCAAAGTAGTCTCGGGACTTCCATAAGCCCAGGCAAAGCATGAAGGCGTTTGCAAAGGATGTGCAAAAGGAAAGATTGCAAAGAAGACATTTCCCAATAGTGAAAATAAGGCTAAAGGAATACTGGAGATAGTACACTCAGATGTATGCAGGCCCATGTCTTCCAGTGCATTAAGCGGGTATGTGTACTATGTTTCCTTTATAGATGATTTCTCATGAAAGACTTGGATATATTTCTTGAAAGGGAAAAATGAAGTGTTTAATAAGTTCAAGGAATTCAAAGCCTTGGTCGAGAAGCACACTGAAAGGAAGATCAAGACTCTGTGGTCAGATAGTGGCAGAGAATTCACCTCGAAAGAGTTCAAGGAACTTTGCAGAGAGTCTGGGATTAAGAGGGAGTTGAGCACTCCATACAATCCTCAGCAGAATGGCGTTGCGGAATGGAAGAATAGAACTATAATGGAAGTAGCGAAAGCAATGCTACATGACCAGGATCTTCCAATGCACCTTTGAGCAGAAGCAACAAGGACAACTGTGTATGTACAAAACTGTAATCCTCATCGAGTACTCGACATTAAGAATCCTGAAGAGGCTTTCTCAAGAGAGAAGCCATAAGTTAGCCATCTCAGAATATTTGGCTGCCCTGTATACATACACATCCCAAAGGAGAAAAGGACCAAGCTTGATCCTTCAAGGAAGAAGGGAATATTCGTAGGATACAGTGATACCTCAAAGGCCCACCGAATATACTTCCCAGGATTCAAGTAGATCGACATCAGTAGAGATGTAACATTTGATGAAGACTGGACATACTCTAGATCTAGGAAGCTACTTATTGAAGAGGTCGAGGAACCTGAAGAAACAAGAGTTCAAGGTACAAAAATTGTAGAAGCAATTCCAGAAGTCCATGAGGATCATGACATGGTAGAACCACAAGAGCCTGTAGAGACACTTCACGAGAAGGAATCCCACAAGAGAAAACTAGCATGGGCACAGGAACTCATACAAGAAGCAAAAAGGTACGGTGCTCCAGATGGGATGCAAAGAGAAAGGAAAAACCAAAACCTTACAACAACTATGTGGCCCTGTTGTGTGACATCATTGACGAGGAACCTTCCAACTATGAAGAGGCTGTAGAGAAGAAAGAATGGTAGGATGCTATGATCGAGGAGTACTAGTCGATTATGAAGAATGATGTTAGGGAGATAGTTTCGAGACCGAAAAAGAAGTCTGCCGTGACTTCGAAGCGGATCTACAAGATCAAGCATGCTGTAGATGGTAGCATCGAGAAACACAAGGCAAGATTCATGGCGCGAGGCTTCTCATAGAAATAAGGCATAGACTACGAGGAGACATTTGCACCCATAGCAAGGTACAATTCCATTAGGACCATACTTGCATTGGCTGCAGTAATGAAATGGAAGATACACTAGATGGACGTTAAGACATCATTCTTGAATGGTGTAGTTGAAGAGGAAGTGTACGTAGAACAATCACTGGGATTCGAGACACATGACAAGCAGACTCATGTGTGCAAATTGAAGAAGGCCTTGTATAGATTGAAACAGACACGCAGGACATGGTACGCCAAGATGGATAGCTTTCTGATGAGCTTAGGCTTTACTAAGAGTAAAACGGATTCCAACCTTTACTTCAAGGTTGAAGACGGAAGACAGACTGGTGATGCTCTTGCTATAGGTCGATGACCTGTTCCTGACAGGAGTGGAAAAACTCATTATAAATGCAAAGAGGAAGCTTTCCATTGAGTTCGAGATGAAAGACTTAGGGATGATGCACTACTTCTTAGGCATGGAGGTGTAGCAGAGTACGGATGGAATCTTCCTTGGTCAAGGAAAGTATGCAGTGGAGATTCAGAAAAGATTCGGAATGCTGGATTGCAAGGGTATAGCCACACCTATGGCATCGAACTTGAAGCTTCTGTGTGATGCTTCATTAGAGTCAGTTGATGCCACGATGTATAGTTAGATGATTGGTTCATTGATGTACCTGACGAATACGAGACCAGACATATGCTTTATTGTGAACACTCTGAGCCAGTTCTTGACTGATCTGCTATAATGTCCTCTTCCGATTAGGCACCATTCTCATCATCGGGGCAGTTATTAGCTATTTCGGGATCAGGGGGGCGTGAGCAGCTGTCTCTCTGGAACAATTCGCTAGCTTGCCTAAAGACCTCTGAAACTCCGCATGTACCAGGCATTCTCTCCGGCACGGGAAGGCTATCAGTCCTGCAAATCAGCAGCTCCATCGGACACCTCCTTCACTGAAAACGTCACCCTTATTTGATCTGGGGTTCTTGTTGCCGGGGTTTCACCCGACGCAGAAGATATCCGTCCATCTCCGATTTAGTTCTTGATGCTTGCATACTCTCTCAGGAGGAGTCCAGCCAGCTTATCAGTGGTAAGTATTCATTCTATCTGACAAACCCTAACCCTAATTCTTGCTATAAAATAGGGATTTTTGCATGGCAGTTTGCATGCCCTGTTGTATCAGCATATTTGCATAGGAATAGAAAATATCGGGATTTGGGATACTATAGTTGTATCAGAGCTATCTTCTTGGCTAGCTGTGAGCTTAAGAAATGAGACATAGATGAATCTAGAGGGAAACCCTTTTGTAACCTATAGAAGGAGAAATAGTAGATACACAGGGGACTTTGAGGATATCCAACTAGAAGATACCAATTCAGACATGGAACAAACAGGTATACATTCGGATAGGGGAAAAGGAACGGGAGAAGAGGAGGATAGGATGGAGTTTCGCAACTTAGTATCTGCATTGCAAGACTTAGCAAAAGGGCAAAAAGATGTGTTCAATGTAATCAACAGATTATCGGCGAAACCAGAAATAGGTACCAACAGTACACCTCCCTCACCGGTAGATCGAGGATCTACAAGCAGCAGTGGAAAGGTTGCGTACACTAATATGCAGAATACTCCGCACATATATAGCGGACCTTCCAACAGGCCTACCATGCCTCACTTCTTGGCAGATACAGTAGGTGGTCCAGTCATGCAGGTAGAACCTAGCGAGCCTTTTGGGGCTTATTTGCAGGAGTATAGAGACTTAGGGGATGAGTTTCATGCTCCCATGTCTTTTTCAGATTTCTGCAACATGAAGAGTAGGAACAGGCACAAGAATTTCAACAAGGGTTTCAATCACAACTATGAGTTGCAGAAGACCTTGGGCAGGTTGACCATCCCGAACTTTGATGGGACTCGCGGAGGATCAGCGAGGATTTAGGTTCAAAAGTTGGATACCTATTTCCAACTCAATCCCAGGACAGAGACAGATGCCATTAAATTGGCTACACTCCACTTGGACAGAGAAGCTCATGAGTGGTGGTACCACGGATTGGTGACATTGGGTCACAACACCATACACTCCTACGGTGAGTTCACTTAGAAGCTCATAGAGAGGTTTGACAGGAAGGATCCAGGGATACATTTCAGGGAGTTGGCTCAACTCAAACAGACCGGTGGTGCAGAAGCCTTCATCTCAGAATTTCAGAGGATAGCAGTCATGGTAACAGATGTATTAGAGAGCAGGTTGACTATGTTATTCACTGAGGCCCTCACAGAGCCACTACGGGGATGGGTGAAAGCCTACAAACCCCTCACTCTGCAGGATGCCATTAGCAGAGCCAGAGATCTTCAGGATTCAGTCCCCAAAAACAAGTTCCCGCTGAAAACCAATTTCCCTGTTAGGGACAAGGACAAGAAACCTTTCCAGCAGGATGTTCCCAAGAAAACATGGTTAGACGAGGACACTAGGAAAGATTTGAGTAGGAAGAAACTATGCTTCACTTGTTAGGAACCATGGGTACCAGGACACAGGTGTGCAGGGAAGGCGAAGGCTCACTACATTGAGGTATATTCGGACAGCGATGAGGATGACTATGAGCAGGAAGCCACAGAAGAACTACGGGCAGCTGAGGAAGAATCACACCAGGGTGATACACCAGAGGGAGTCATTGCTACATTATCTGGAGTACCAAGATTCCATACTCTCAGAGTTAGGGGAGTAGTACAGGGTCACAGGGTAGGAGCATTGATTGATGGGGGAGCAACCCACAATTTCATTGACTCCGCTTGGGTAGCCAAGAGAGGTATTCAGACCGAGAAGTTCGAAGGATTCACTGTAGCAGTAGCCGGGAACTCTAGCATGGAGTGCAACTACTGGATTCCAAAATTGAATGTCACCTTAGGTGACTATCAGATGACAGATTCCTTCTATGTAGTGGATGTATCGGATACTCATGTTGTATTGGGTGTTCAGTGGCTTTATTCTATAGGGAAATACACTACGGACTACAGGGCAATGGAAATGGAATTCCAGGGGCCAGACGGCAAATGGGTAGTTTTGAGGGGCATGAACACTTATCCCCCAAAACTGGTCTCGTCACAAAGGATGGAGGCAGTACTCCGACAGGATGATATAGAATGGGCTGCAGAATGTTTTGTCACCTTTAGGAAACCCCCAGAGACCAGCACACAACACCCAAGTGACATTCAAACCTTGCTACAGAAACATGAAAAGGTTTTTCGGGACCTTCCATCAGGTAGACCGCCAGATCGAGGCTTTGAACATATCATCGAGCTAGAGGAGGGGACACAAGCAATCATCACCACTCCTTACAGGCATCCCAAAAGATACAAGGATGAGATTGAGAAAACAATCAAAGAACTACTGGAGCTTGGATATATTCGGCCCAGTTCTAGCCCCTTCGCATCCTCAGTAGTATTGGTAAAAAAGAAGGATGGTACACTGCGAATGTGCATCGATTATCAAGCACTCAACAAAAAGACCATTAAGAACAGGTATCCCATCCCCAGAATTGACGTACTCATGGATGAGCTTCGGGGAGCTAAATACTTCTCCAAGATTGATCTTCGCTTGGGATACCATCAGATCAGGGTAAGGGACCAAGACATCTCCAAAACAACTTTTCGCTGTCACTATGGTCACTATGAGTTTTTGGTCATGCCCTTTGGACTTACCAATGCTCCAGCCACTTTTCAGCCATGCATGAACCACACCTTTAGAGCACAGCTACGTAAATTTTTGCTAGTATTCTTTGATGACATCCTGATTTACAGCAAAACATGGGAAGAGCATCTGAAACACTTGGACGAAGTACTGAGTATTTTAGAAGAACACTCGCTTTATGCGAAAATGTCCAAGTGTGAGTTTGGCATGAAGGAAATGCTGTACTTAGGACACATAATCAATGCAGAAGGAGTACAGGTTGATATGGAGAAAATCCGAGCTATCAGAGATTGGCCCGTGCCAAAAACAGTCACAGAATTGAGAGGTTTCTTGGGTCTGTGCACTTATTAGCGACGGTACGTTAAGGGATTCTCCCAATTTGCAGCACCCCTCACAGATCTCACAAAGAAGGGAGCGTTCACTTGGACAGACTTCGCACAGAAAACTTTCGAGGAGATGAAGGTTATTATGAGTTCCTGTCCAGTTTTAGCATTACCAGACTTCTCACAACCTTTTGTAGTAGAATGTGATGCCTCAAGGGAAGGGTTAGGAGCAGTGTTGATGCAAAACCATCACCCTATTGCATTTGAGAGCCGTAAACTGAAGAACTACGAGCGCCATTACTCCATATATGACAAAGAGATGCTAGCCATCTTACATGCTCTCACAAAATTCAGACAGTACCTAGTGGGCAGTAAGTTCAAAATCAAAACCGATCATAACAGCCTCAAGTATTTCCTGGAGCAGAAGGAACTGAATGAGCGACAACAGAAATGGGTCAGCAAAGTACAAGCCTATGATTTCGAGATCGAGTATGTAAAAGGTAAGAATAATGTAGTAGCTGATGCATTATCCAGGCGTCTCACCTCATTATCTCTTAGTAGTATATCCACAGATTGGAGGGCACTTCTCTTAGTAGAATACTCCAAAAATAAATTCGCTTGTGAATTATTGGACGGGCAAATTCAGGATGACAGGTACAGGATTGTTGATGACATCATCTATTACAAAAACAGGATATACCTCGTCTTAGAATCCACATTGAGGAAAAAGATCATTTAGGCAGCACATGATTCTCCTTTATCAGGGCATCAAGGTTTCTTAAAGACCTACAGGCAGATACAAGAGAGGTTCTCATGGAAGGGCCTCAAGGGGGAAATTATGCAGTATGTACGGGAATGTAGCATCTGTCAGCAGAAGAAGATTGAGAACACCCATCCAGCAGGGTTACTCCAGCCACTACCGATTCCAGAACAGAAGTGGGAAAGCATCTCCATGGACTTTATTACAGGATTGCCCAAAGTCCAAGGGCGAGATTGTTTATATGTAGTAGTTGACAGACTGACCATGTTTGCACATTTCTTTTCGATATCATTAGACTACTCGGCAGCTCAAGTAGTTGAGTTATTCTTCAGGGAGGTCTTCAGGTTACATGGGTTACCTAAGACCATTGTCAGTGATCGGGATAGCAGATTCACAGGTGCCTTCTGGCAGGAACTATTCAGATTAGTGGAGACCAAACTGGATACCAGTACGAGTTATCATCCCCAGAGTGATGGACAAACGGAAATAGTCAACAAGTGGATAGAAGGATATTTAAGGAACTATGTAGTAGGGCAGCAGCGAACCTGGATCAAATGGCTACACCTAGGGGAATATTGCTACAATACTACCTATCACATGTCTATTAGGATGACTCATTTTAAGTCTTTATATGGTTACGAGGCCTTGGACTATGCAGATTTGGAATTTGGAGATAGTAGGACTCCTAAGGCTAAGGATTGGATACAGGATAGTCAAGACATTATGAAAATATTGAAGGAAAATTTACAAACAGCCCAGAATCAACAGAAGTTGTATGCCGACAAACACAGGATTGAGCGGAGTTTTGAGGTAGGGGATTTGGTATACTTACGGCTTCAACCTTACAGGCAGTCTTCGCTTAAGAAGAAAGGAGCAGAGAAGTTAAAACCTCGGTTCTATGGACCACAGGAAAGTAAAATTCACAATGTGTTCCATGTGTCTAACCTGAAGAAGACCCTTGGGCAACACATTGCTCCATCTACAGAATTACCTCCTTTAGATGATGAAGGATTGCTGATACTGATTCCCGAACGGATCATATAGACTAGAGAAAGGAAGCTCAGGAATAGGGTAATCAGAGAGTACTTGGTTTAGTGGAAAGAACTATCGCCAGAGGATGCCTTCTGGGAAGGTGAACAGGTATTGCAGCATCCCAGCTTGAAGTTGCTTGAGGACAAGCAATCTCAAGCGGGGAGGACTGTAATGTCCTCTTCCGATTAGGCCTTGAGGCCCAAAACCGCTAACCTATGTGATTCCTGTGGGTTTGAGCGGTTATTGACAGTTAGGGAGTCATCTAAGAACTGATGCCATCCATAGAAAATCTAGGGCATTATCATTAGGTCAAGAAGGGCCACCAGGGCCAAAGGCCACCTTCGTGCATGCCATCCAAGCATTATTTAATGATGCATGCACTCATTTAAGTCTCCATACGCATGCATGCAAGTCAACTGCAAATTAGAAGATAAAGTGACCTAATTAGGTCAAAGATTAGGGTTTTCGTGGTTGAAAGTTATAAAAGGAGGATAAAGCGAAAGGAGACTTCACTTTTGATGATTATTATTTTGGGAGCTCTTGAATAGCAGCACAGCAGTTGGGGTTGGAGACGGCGTCTTCAACTAGCGGGGTTTCGGCAGTGAAATATCTGCCCTAGTCTCATTCAGGGTAAGCCATATAGGTTCACCATTTGCTCTTACATTCATTCATAGTTATCCAGTATACGGTGTAGATTGTTGCAGTGACACGTGTGCAGCCGTAAGGGGGGGGGGGTTTCAGCGAGAAAGCCCTAATTAGTTGCTGGGTCTTCAGATCTCAGTTTTATTTCGAAACTCAAGCACCATTCTCATCATCGACATCTTACTCCGGTACCTGGTGATTATCAGATCCGATCGTGCTCATCCGGGGCAGTTATCAGCTATTTCGGGATTAGGGGGGCGTGAGCAGCTGTCTCTCTGGAACAATTCACGAGCCTGCCTAGAGACCTCCGAAACTCTGCATGTACCAGGCATTCTCTCCGGCACGGGAAGGCTATAAGTTCTGCAAATCAGCAGCTCCATCGGACACCTCCTTCACTGAAAACGTCACCCTTATTTGATCTGGGGTTCTTGTTGCTGGGGTTTCACCGGAAGCATAAGATATCAGTCCATCTCCGATTCAGTTCTTGATGCTTGCATACTCTCTCAGGAGCACTCCAGCTAGCTTATCAGTGGTAAGTGTTCATTCTATCTCATAAACCCTAACCCTAATTTTTGCTATAAAATAGGGATTTTTGCATGGCAGTTTGCATGCCCGGTTGTATCAGCATATTTGCATAGGAATAGAAAATATCGGGATTTGGGATACTACATTCGCGACATGTTCACCTGGTTGCTGCAAACCATGTATTGAGGTACCTGAAGGGTACAATGGATTAGGGGCTCAAGTATGATGCGAATCAAAAGATTAACCTGCACGGTTATGTTGATTCGGATTGGGCAAGCAGTGTCACTGATAGGAAGAGCAATTTGGGTTGCTGCTTTAGTTTGGGATCCGACAAGATCTCCTGCTTTAGCAGGAAGTAGTCCTGCGTGGCGCTGTGTACAACCGAGTTTGAGTATGTTGCCGCTTGCTTGGCTAGTTGTGAGGCAGTATGGCTGCTGAAGCTACTAACAGATTTGTTTGATCTGCAGATAGATGTGACTTGTATCTTTTGTGACAACCAGAGTTGCGTGAAGTTGTCGGAGAACCCGGTGTTCCATGACAAGTCGAAGCACATTGAGGTCAAGTTCTACTATATCAGGGATATGGTGCAGAGAGGAGCAGTGAAGCTCCAATACATGGCAACGAACGAGCAGATAGCTGATGTATTGACCAAGACTCTAGCCAGAGTGAAGTTCGAGTACTTCAGAGAAAGACTTGGTGTGATCTAGATCGAGGCCCCTCAAAAGAGGGAGTAATGAGTGTTAGCATAGTTAGAGCTGCAGGTTGTTTAGCAATGTAAAAGATCCAGGCATGCTCCTATGGTAGAGATGATGAGAGACCAGAAGACACAGATGCATGAGATCTCACATGGGAAAAGAGACAGGTTATCTGAGCAGAAAAGATCTTGGCGTAGGACGTAGGTTGCTCGGACGTAATCAGTCTTGTAGGTTGTCCTCAGATGTAATTAGTCCTGGCGTAGTACGTAGGTTATCCTTGGATGTAATCAGTTCTGGTACAGGTTCTTCGAAGTGTAAAAGATCTTGGCATAGTGCGCAGGTTGTTCGGATGTAATGAGTCTTGTGGTTGTCCTGGAGCGGAAAAGATCCTAGCGTGGTACGCAGGTTGCTCGAATGTAATAAGTCCTCGAAGGTTATCCTAACAGAAAAGATCTTGGACGCAGGTTGTTCAAATGTAATAAGTCCTTGAGGTTGACCTGGAATGGGAAAGATCTTGACCTAGTATGCAGGTTGTTTGGTTGTAATCAGTCCTTGTATGTGTGTGTTCCCATGTTGGAGATGAGGCGAGACGTAATGCACTTGGTGTGCTTCTAGGAGATTCTTACATAGTGGAAGTTGTAGGTTATCTTGGTGACATTAAAGATCTTGGCATACTCCTATGTTGGTATAACGTAGGCGGTCTGCATCTAGGTTGTGCTCTGTGTGTTCTATTTGTTTGTTTTGTGCAGGATGATGAGATGATTTGGATATTACGAGATGATGGTAGGATATGCACGTGATTGCAGTGGCAATGTAATGAATGGTCCTGGGTTGTACCTACTCGATGGCTTGCTTGTAAATATGATGAAGACTTGGATGAGGACTAGGCCTACACCCAACATGAAACAGGGTTGGCTCTGTAGAAACTTCTGATGATAGATAATACTACTCAATGATCGATAAAATGATGATTATGGCAGCAACTTTGATGATGACTTGACCAGATATGTTGATGCCTGTGGTGAGACAGAGAATACCTTCCTAGTTAAGAGGGAGTGTTATTGTATTTGTAACTTCAGATGATATTCTGATGTATATTATCATTGTATGTTGTTGTACCCTCATCGGAGATGTGTTTTCCTCCTTTCAGGATGTTATTATTGTACATGGTGCTTGAGGTATAACCTTTGTTGTAATTTGGGGCAATAGTCCCCAGTATAATATTATGTAATGTATTTTTGGAGTCTCTCTAGGGGAAGTCGACCCTGTTAGGGTTAGAGGTCAGCCTAGTCAAGTTGGGAGGCCAATCACTTGAAGGGTATAAATAGGGAGGTGCCCTCCCTCATTTATACACACACTCACTCAAGTTTACATGAGGTGAGAGAGAAAGACAAGGAGGAGAGAGAGAGCTATAGAAGACTTCTTCTTATTGGGTTTTTCCATCTTGTGATATTGTCTTAGTGACAGAACTATTCTGAGGAAGTTTGCGGGGTTTTCTCCTTTATGGTTTCCTCGGTGAAAATCTTTGTGTCTTGTTGTGCTTGTTATTCTTTCAAATAGATATCCTAATCAAGTTAATTAGATTAGAAAAACTAACATTCCTAATCCTAGGTGAATGTTGTCCTTATGTTCTCAATTATTAAACGTTAATTTGCAAAAAGTAAATCCTTTGCATAGCAATATTCACACATATAGTAGGAAAATGAGCAGCGAAAGCATAAACATAATACACACATAATTTACTCGTTCAAATCAATTTTTTATTAATAGATCAAAGCTTACAAGGAAACCTCCATAGCTACCAAAACATGCAGCTGTACGTACACTAAAATGTTAAAAATTTGCATACTTTCCGAGGAAATTTGCCCTCCTAAAATGAGAAAACAGGTTGTTGCATGCTGCCTTGTTGTATGGTTGTTCTTACTGTTGTTTGCCGATTGCACACCAGCAGCAGAAACTTTCCGAAAGTTGTCTCCTCACTTAGGAAAGTGGGAGAGGTGTGACCTTGGGGGCAAGCACAGAGCTAGGTATTGTCACCTACTCCTAGCTCCTCCGTTTAGGCTAACTCCTAACGAAGCCAAGGGGGGTAGTCCCTACAAAAGAGTTTCTATGGCTCTTAAGTTGTTAAAGTGTATTAATGATTACGGATGCGGATAGGTGTTGTTTAGGAGTTATTGTGGTTTAAATGTGTTTGTTATTGTGAATTTGACACATAAGATAAAGTAATCCATGCTGCTATCAAGAGAATTAAAAGATAAACAATAATTCAAGACCTTATAAAGATGCATTCACAGACAGAAATTTAAATATACCAAAGACAAGTGATCTAGATATAACAATCAAGCATAGATTTAAAGATCAGTGCCTTATGGAGTCAGAGCTCTACAATGCTTTAAGATATAAACAAGTCATGAAATAAAGCTAGTGGATGTAATGTTGTGCAAGTGCTCTTGGTATATTTTAAGGATTTTAAGTGATCTTGCTTATGGTGTTAGCGAAGGGTTTTCAAGAGCCGAGAAAATGTTCCAAGTTTAATCTGTTGGAGACATGACGGCTCACCCAGTATCCCAGGCTGGTATCGTGAAGATTGACCAGCTAGCTGAGAAGCTTAGACAGCAAGGAGTTCCGGCGCCTCTACTAAAAAGAACTTAGGAAATTTTCTACAACGTCGGTGCGTTGGTTATGGGTTTAAATTTTATTATGTTTCTCTTGTGCGAACTTCGCAAGTCCATTCACCGTTCTGAGTACGGGCCCAACCCGAAAGCCGGCAGAGCATACTAGGTGAAGGATGATCAACGAAGTTAATTAATTATGGGGAAGTGAGTTGCAAATTTTAATAAGTAAATTAATTAAGACTCTCCGACAGAGGTTCAAGAGACTTAGCTAATTTAAATGCCTAATGCAAGGGAATGCAAGTCTAACTATGCTCTCTGATAGAGAGTGCTCTTGACTTGGGTTATTGCAAATTCAAGAGACTTAGTTAATTAATTGATTAAAATTTGAAGAAAAATAAAGAATTAAACTACTCAAGAGTCTCTTTCAGGATTTTTAGGCCCTAATTGGAAAAGCATGGGGGTAAGTAACAAATCAAAAGAAAACAGAAAGCAACTCTCCGATAGAGAGCACTCTTGATCCACCTTATGGTGAGATTCAAGAGATTTTGGTAATTTTTAGGGTTTTTGCAATATTATATCAAAAAGTAAACAGAACTAAAACTAGCTAAGTGAATAAATAAGGAAACTTTTTAATCTTTTCTATTTTATGCAAGATGGACTTTTCAGAAATAAACTATCTAATCTTCAATGAAAAATACAACTTTAACAATTTGAAACTTATTCTATCCTACTTTACTTTTAACAAATTATGAAACAAAGCATGAAAATGAGGAGACGATACAAGCTTTCCCCAAATGGGGGAAGAGGGGTGTGGGAGCCGTAATCCCATTTGCTCTTTATTAATTTGTTTACAATGCTTGAAGTTTGGAGTCCTTTGTGATCTTGAGAATGTCTTTAAGGCAACCTGGAGAATGGGGATGAAGAAAGGGGAAAACTGAATATTTCTTGGAGCTTATATCTTTGATTTTTTGTCAGCATTCCTGCTTAACCTGTCATGAAAAGAGAAAAACCAGCGAGCTATTTTTCTGCAAAATGATGGATTAAACAATACAATACACTAACAAAATACACTTAGTACATAAGCAAAGATAGGAACTTTATGCTACTTCAAGTACTAACTAGATCTAAGTAAAAATGCAAAAATTTTGACACTTCCTAGATCTAGAAATGAGAGCAAGTAAGATGCAAACGATTAGCTTTATAAATCAGAATTTTACTTGCAAACATAAAGTGGATAAATTGAAAATTTTTAATTTTGGGGTGACTAAAGAAGATAAAACCACTTGGATCTTGAATCCTTGAAACCACTTTGGATCCCAAATAGCATGCAGCTGCTAGAAACGTATGCTTGGCTCCAAGAAAAGGAGATGCAACTTAGCTCAACCTTTTACTTGGTACGATGAAGTGATTTGCAGACAAAAACTTATACACTTGCCAAAACGGGGGTTAAATCATGTATTGTTTACTAAACAAATCACAAAAGCATGAAATATAGCTGAATAAAACAATGCTCTTTAAGGTTTCTGAATAACTAGTGCCCAATGTCACTACGACCTAACTTCTTAACACTTTAGATGTGACGTTGATGGTAAATATCTGTAGTTGCTTAGACAACACACAAATACCTTTCCCAAGAAACCTCATAGTTAAGAATAGTGCCGCATGGTGTCAAAACAAAGGAGCATAAACAACACTGGAAGAGGGGTAGGAGTTATAATACTTGATTATGGATTCCAAGAAATATAACTTGAATATCTTACTGCTGTTATAAAGTTGCAGCAGTTAATAATGATCCAAAAAATTGATAAAAACCGATCAAAACAATGCCAATGCACCGTATGAGATGTATCTTGAGGTATGGAGGTGAGGGGGATATGCAATAGGATGAAGAAGAGGGCTTAAATCAGATCTGAAAATGTAAAATCAGATCTGGTATGTGCCCTAGAACAACCCTCAAATAGATGGTGGTCCCACTTATAACGTCTTTCAACAGGTATCCAATCCCCAACTGGTCAATCTAGGCACAAAAACTTGCTTTTAGGTCTTCAAACTTGGCGGAAATGATCAATGTACTTGTTGTATCTGCAATAAGAAATCTGTAAAACAAAACCCTAGCAAGCATAGATCACCAAAAACCTCACAATTCAACCACATGATCAAAACGCCCTTGAAGATTCACCATTGAATTGCCTAGGGCACATTCTGCTATTTGAACAAAAAATCCAAATTGCAAATATTTTTTTGAGATATGATTTTTCTAAATTTTTAGGGTTTTTCCAATATTATATATTTTTGGATTTTTATAATAAATATATAACAGAATTTTGATAAAAAAGGGAAGAGAAAGCGTTATGACCTTAGTCCTCAACCCTAGAGCAGTTAGATACTGAGGTCAATGCCCCTACTCAATTTTGCTATTCAAGATTTACCTACTAGGGCAAATTCTAGTAACCCGATACTAGGTCGAAGTAGAAACAAAGAATCCCAAGGTTTGTAGGGAGAGCTCTTCAAGTGGAAAGTCTTCTCAAACAAGACTAACAAGATGGTAATAAAACCCTAATTTCCCTTGCTTAAGGTGCAAGAGCAACGTCAAACAAGAAAATGGAGAGATCTTACCAACATCAACTAGGGAAAGGGCAAGAGAGAGAGTTCTTAGTTCCTCCTTAGCCATTTGTTATTACAACTATTCTTTGGATTAATTTTGCACTAAGAAACCGGACATGCTCATATTGGGATGCGTGTCCTGTATCTACGTGTCGGACACAGACACGCTGACAGAGCGTGTCGGACACGTCTCTGCAGCGTGTCCTGTGTTCGCACACGCGTGTCTCGGGACTGTCAACGCGTGTCCCGAAAATTGGACACACAAATGCCGAGAAGGACGAGCGAGCCCTCCTTAAAACCGATTTTTTTCACTTTTATTTTGTCATTCCAACTTGTGGAGAGAGCTCAAAGAGTTTGTTTTACAGGTGAAGAGGATTTGAAGGCTTTGGAAGGGTGCTAAAGTCCATTGAAGGTGGATTTGGTTGGGTGGATTGCAAGCTTAACCATCAAACAAGAAGAACAATGTCTCATTTAGCTAGGGTAGGAGCTAAAGGGGAAAGGAAAGAGAGAAATGCCCCATCTATTGTCTCCCCTCCTATTCCTCTAAACACAAGCTCTTCTACTCCTCTTGCTAGTGCTCCATCTGCTGCTAGTGGAGCTCATGCTCCGTTGAACCCTGTTTTAGCAAGACAACAAGCTCAAGAGAAAAAATACCTTTTGTGGAGCTTTGTGACTAGGAAAGAAGGGCCTAGGGCAAAGTTAGGAGGGGGAGGCAATGTGTCTTGGACTTACAATTGTTGCAAGAATGATTGTAAGAGCAGATACTACTGAGTTAAGGGCCATTTGTTGGGCCTTCCTTCTTGTGGGATTTCTTCATGTAAAGGTGTGAGTGTTACCCAAAGGAAAGAAACAAGAAAGGAGGATCAAGAAGGCTTAGGTAATGTAGCAACAACAAGCAAGAAAAAGGATGAGGATCCTCTTCCATTCTTAAGGAAATCCTCTACTATTCTGCCTCCATTTCCATCTAGCAGAGGTGATACACATCCAACAAGAAAGAGGCCATCTTCAAGTGGTCCAATGGACAAGATTTTCCAACAAGAGGCACGAGAAGAGGTGGAACTCACCATTGCATCCTTTTTTTGCCTCAAATTCATCTCATTCAATGTTGCACGGTCACCATTGTTTTTTGAGATGTGTCGAAGTATCAGTGAACGAGCTCCATCTGGTTATGTGTCTCCTGGTTTGGAGAAGCTTAGAACCACATTGTTGGTTAAGGTAAGGAAGGTGGTGGACAAAATTCTTGAACCAATTAGAGCAACATGGCCCTCATCTGAAGTGAGTATTGTTTCTGATGGATGGACGGATCCAACACGCCATCCACCTATCAATTTCATGGTATCTTCCCAAAATGGACCGATGTTCTTGAAAGCGGTGGATGCTCTTGGGAAATACAAGGATGCACATTTTATGGGTGAGTTATTCATCAAAATCATTGAAGTAGGTGTTGATTATTGTGTACAAATCATTACGGACAATGCACCTGTTTGCAAGGCCGCTAGCATGATTGTGGAAACTAAATATCCACAGGTATTTTCATTTTGGACACCTTTCATTGTTAATTTGCTCATTGTTTGAACTTTGAATTTATCACAAAATTTATCCAGGGGAAAGGTCATTTTAATGATTTGAGTTGTTAACTTCTTGATGTTGTAGAGTCATTTATACTTGTTTTTTTTGCTCTTACAGGTTTTTTGGACACCTTGCATTGTCCATTCCTTGAACTTAGCACTCAAATCCATTGCTTCAGATGTGACATGGATTGGCAACATTATTGAGGATGCACGCCTGTTGCAGATGCAACTATTTCCGAAATTTCTAAAAAATTGGGACCCTCCTTTTAAGTTTTGTCTTGTTTGGATCTGCTGGGATTGTTTAAAGTTATTGCAGGATTGATTGTTGAGTTTGATTGTTAAATGAATATCTTTTATGCTGTTGGTGCTTTTTGACTTAATTTGTGACTCACGGGGGTTTTTTATTTTCACTGTCGGAAATTATATTAGTTATGAATTGTAACCGTAGTCTCCTACACAGCCGCTGTTGCAGAGGCTAAGTAGACTAACGACCCGATCCAATCTCCCACCTGCCGCCGACGCGCTTTTGTTCAGTTTCGGCGTTTTATTTTGTGACCATTGGGGCACCAGTCCTTTGTACAGCCGCCGTTTCAGGGGTTTGATAACAAACGTTTCGACGATTTTTACCCGAGCTGATTTCATGGTTCTTTTCGCTATCGGATTTTTGTTGGATATTTTGTTGGGGATTAGGCCTCAGCGTTTTTGATCGCCGGTGGTTTCATTTTCTGGCAACCCTAGTCTATTTTAATCCCGCCGTTGCGGCTTCGGAGTGGACTAAACATCCGACACCGTTGTTCCTTTTTTTTGCTGATTGTGTACTTTTGATTGCAAACTCTTAGTAGGTGTGTCGCCCGCCATTGTGGCTCCGTAGTAGGGTAATCGCCCTTTTCTCGTTGTCCTTTTTCGCTGATGAAGAGTTTATCTGTCTGGTGCTTAGTGCTGGCATTGGGAGTTTTCTCGCTATTTGGATATGTTTTACACTGTACTATGGAATAGCGGAGGGTGCCCGTGGGTACAGGTCGGTGTTAAAGAGTCTGTTTTATCGGATACGTGTTTAAAGTTTTGAACTAGGGTTTAAGCACAAACTTGCGAGATTTCTTTTTCCTTGGCATTCGTTATTTTCATGCATTAATACTGTTTTATAGCTCATGTACAGAACGTTTGATTGATCTATTTTATAATGATTTGACATGCGCAGGAAAGGAAGATCGCTGCAAAGAATATATGTCTGAAAAGTAAAGTTGAGGACAGCCGCCTGTTAAGAAGAAGTTGAAACATAAAGAAACAGAGATGCTGCTCGGGAAGAAAGGCGGAAGAAACGCTGAAACCAACGAGACCTAAAAAATACTAACAGATGATAGAGCTAAATCGTTAAGAGCTTAGTTTCAGACCTGAGGAGTTTGTCAGTTACCAATCTGACCCGTTTTCATAAAATTATTTAAATCTGGAATCTAACATTTAGAGAAATCATGAGCATTCACAAAATGACAAAACCGTGAGAGGAAACGGTTGGGGGGGCCCAAAGGTCAGGAGTCAGGGGGGGGGGGCAACCCAAAGATTTTGCTGGTTTTAGTATAAATATAGGAAAGTTAAAGGGAAGAAGGGCTTTTTCCTAGTGAGACTTGTGAAAAACTTGTTGTAAGAGGAACTATTTCGTTTTGCAATAATAGAATTACAATTTCGCTTGTTGGAGAAAGTTTTGGGGTGGAATGTTCAAATGCTATGAAATGAACGATGTTGAAGGGGAACTATTTCGTTTTCAGCTGTGATTCATTAACTGTGAGATCGTTTTAACTTTTTGAACCTATGTTCTTGTATGAATGTTCTCTGGTTTATTTTATGATAATTTCCACTATGAGTAATGAATGTTTTCACAGACAATGAGCTATCTTGTTGTGCATCTTTCTATTCATGTTTATGTGTTTTGATTCAAAGAACAACTACCTGTGATTTTTCTTAATGCATGAACAGTAATACATTACTCATTAAATGATAATCTCACTCCCTAGGGACAGCTTAGTTAGTTTTATTTTCTGTTGTGTGTGATTCAGATGTGAGAGAGTTTAAGACGAGAGGTAAGAACCTACGCATCACATTGTGACCGCTCCTTGTATTCTTTATCAATCTGCATGTTAGATAGGCACTTGCATATCATACTTAAAGTTAAAAAACACAAAAATACACACGGTGGACCGGGCCGCAACCAGTAAAACCCTTTATTTTTGTTATTTGACCTACGGTAGCTGGACCGCAAACCGGACGGATTTCCCATACCAAACAGTCACGGGCTAGTTGGGAACGTTGACTGGGGAGAATCCCTTGCTGTTGTTGCCTGCGATTTTCCAGGCCTCAACAATGCCATATTCGTAACTTTGTACAAAACCACACAAATTCCCTCACCAGCTACAAAGAGTACACACATCTTTCATTGCTGAAGATTGCGGATACTCGGTTTGCTTCCTCATTCATCATGCTCAAGAGGTTGAGGGAGGTCAAAACCGCTCTTGTGTCCATGGTGATTTAAGAGTATTGGTCTTTCTGGAGAAAGACGGTTCAAAGTGCTTCAAAAAAGGTGAAGGACACAATATTAGATTATGCTTGGTGGGAGAGGGTGGATCTTACCATTAAGATCATGGAGCCACTCATTTCTTTGTTGCGCTTTGCAGACACAGACCAACCCATCCTAGCAGATGTTTATGAGGGGTGGGATTCCATGATTGAGTCCATGAGGACCATTTTTATGGAGAATGAGTGTCCCGAGTACGAGACATTAGCAAAGAACTTATGGTCCACCATTCAGGATATTCTTATCTCTAGGTGGGATAAGAATTGCACACCTTTGCATTGCTTGGCCCACTCCTTGAACCCCAAGTTCTACAGTCAGGAATGGCTCAATGGTGAGCCCTCACATAGAGTCCCTCCTCACATGGATGGAGAGATTTCACAGGGGAGGATGATAGCATTTAGGTGGCTATTTCAGGATAGAGACTTACTTGATGAGGTGGAGGCGAGCTTTGTAGAGTTTTCCACTGCTATTGGGAGATTTGGAGCCTATGATGTGGTTGGAGATAGGGGAGTTAAGAAGCCCTATAATTGGTGGGAAACTCATGGGGAGACATGCCCTATTCTACAGAAGCTAGCCTTGAGGATCATCTCTCAAGTTACATCATCCTCTAGTTGTGAGAGGAATTGGAGCACATATGGAAACTTGTACAATTTGAAGAAAAGCAGGCTTGAGCAGTCCAGAGCAGAGACGATGGTGTCTGTGCACACCAACCTTCGTCTTATTTACAGGAAGAGGGAGGAGTGGGTGAAGGGAAAGACAAAGACGTGGGATGTATTTCCTGATGATATGGGTTTGGACAACAGTACTGAGTTGGCATCAGCCAACCTGGATCTTAATGATCCAGTGCTAGAGCTGGTGACATTTGATGATAGTGATCCTTTGGAAGGGTCATCCTCCACACCAAAAGATATTGATCCTCAAATGGTTGAGGAGGAGGGGGAGGAGGAAGAAGAGAGCAGTGATGAGTTTGTTGATTCAGGCATGGAGGAGGACGAGGACTATTGATAGATGAGACTCTTCATTATTCCATCTTGATCTACACCTTTTTGTATTTACTATTACTATTGGTCTATTTGGCATTTGCCAGTGGCATTCCGACATCTATGTAATACATTTTGATTTTGATGACTTAATGAGAAATATGATTATGACTACGGAGTATTGACATCTTGATCTATGACTATCATGAGTATATTGTATCATGGATTATCTATGTGTCTCATAATCTCATTGTGATTACTGATTTGATTTGTAAATGTGTAATACTAATTAGATTACTAATGTTAAATGTGCATTGATTCTAATTTATATTGAATATCTATAAAAAATTGGATCTATATGTCTGTAATTTTAATATATATAATTTAAAAAATATATATATATATAATGTGTCCTGATTCCGGGGGTCAACGTGTCTGTGTCGGACACTTGAATCCTCGTGTCCTCCATGTCTCATGTCCTCGTGTCAGGTGACTTAGGTTTTGCAAGATAGTAAACTATAGGCATTCTACCATTCAACCTTTATCACATGAAAACTTTACCAAAAAGAGAGTTGCGCATCACTCAAGTGCTCCAGTAAACCAATATAAAGAGAAAAAAATACATAATTAGAACCCTTGCCTTGTTTACAAATGAGTGCTAGGAGCCCTTATTTATATGAAGCCTCCTAGTTTTTCTAAACTTTAAAGCATACCTTACTAAAAGGTAAAAATAACTTAAAATTAGTGTTTGTTACCCACAAGTCAGGGACTAAACCACAAAAGACTAAAAATACTGATAAAATGATGCAAATGGCTTCAATCAAGTGAAGTAGCGATCTCTAGGAGGACGTCATGCTCTAACTAACCCCAACAATGTAGAAGATCCTTCATCGTCCTCCCCTTTAGCAAGGTAAGGCTTTCTTGAAGAAGATGATGTCATCATGGATTTTGCACATGTAGACCAAGAGGAGGGGTAATGTTAAGATATAAGGCTACAAATGTAATAAAGTCACCTTAGTGATTTTAGTTTGAAATTATGGTTTTGGTATTAGGTTTTTAATCATTTAGGGTTTTGGTCTCTGAAGCTCTTTATATGAGTGAGGACACTCAATGTAAGGTTGTACCGTACTGTCTAGTAATAATAATATTGTGTTGTGTGATATTGAGTTCTCATGGGTTCGGTGACATAACCCTATCTAGAGTTTCATGTTTCTTCTATTCATGGAATATGGTATCAAAGCAGGAATCCGCTAATTCTCAAAGCCGTTGTTGCTGCTAAGTCCAACAATTTTCAAAGCTATCTTAGTCACTTTCGAATGGACCAGCTGCCATTTTTGTAGCTGCCCGCCATTTTCCTTTTTGAGCCACCAAATCGAAATAAGCTGCCCATTTGATTTCTTTAGTCGCAATTTTCTTTTGAAGAGAGTCGCCACTTGTTGCTTACAAGCATCAACATAATTAAGATGTCGTTTATTTTTCTCTAGCCACTATTTCTCTTTCTGTCAGCCATCCACATGCTGTCAATTTTCAGCAGCTTCCCACGATTCTACAACAGCTGCCCACAATTTTACAGCCGCTATTCTATTGTTTTGCTTAGTTGTTGTCTACAACGTCCATCTACAGTTGCTAGTCATCTAACCCATACACCGTAAGCCATCAATTGATCCGTGCACAGTCTATACAAACGCTAAAGAAAGTTACTATTTATACAGTCCATAAAAATCGATTATGAACAATGATAATTCTCTTGCAGTTAATTTTTTTTCTAAGTTATTTCCAAAATTTTAATTTCGAGCAGTAATTATTTTTAGCAAACAAAGCCGGAGGAATCAAATTTGATTAGCCATGGAGATGTCAATAGAGAAATACTTTGGTTCCAACTTCCACATGTGGCAAGTGAAGATACAGATGCATTTAATGAATAAGAATATTTGGGTTATTGTCAAAGGAATAGGGCTCCTAAATATTCGAACAAATTAATAGAATGGCACAACATAGTTGATAAGGCAATGCCATTATTGGCCTTGCCCTCTCAGACTCAAAGCTACATCATGTAGATATGGATAAATCTTCCAAGGATATGGAATAGTTTTTTGTTCAACCTTAAGATGCTAGCGGGAGCCACCATGTCAAGCCACTTCAACAATCTAAGTTCTATTATTAGACAACTTGTAGAAGTCAAGGTAGTAGTTGATGTGGAGGATGCCAAAGCTATTCTCTTGAACAGTTTGCCTCCTAAGTACAATAGTGTTATCTTTACCTTGTGCTAGCTACCTTTGCAAATCCTGGATGAAATGATTGCAACATTACTAGTAGAAGAAAAGATAATTACTTCAAGTGAAACAGAAGGAGATACTTCACTAGAACTTGCATTCTATGCAACAAACAATCACCATAGATCAAGAAAAGACAAAGAAGAAATATAATGTCACTATTGCAAGAAATTGGGTCATATAACTTGGAACTGTATACAATGAGCCAATGACGTATTGAAGGGAAAGGTCAAAGATGACAATAAATAGCTAGCTCAACTTTGATTGAAGTACCATTTGATGCTGAAAGTGGTGGAGAAATTGCAGAAGAAAGGACCTTTTATGCATTTTAGGAAGCTAGTGTTTTGAAGACAAAAAGGGAGCAATTAATTTCTCAGTATGGTTAATTGTCCAGATAGTTTAGGAGTTGTGGATATAGGGAATGATCCATCATTAGTCGTAGAGACATGCATGTGGATTGCACTCTATTAGTGAGGTTATGCAACATGCATGTGGATTGCTATTCAATAATTGAGTTTGGGAGATTTGTAATTGTGGAGGTGGAATTCAGGAACTTGGGAATTCAACTCAGGAGCTACACCTTTTTGAGGCTTACAAGGCAGCTTGATGGAGCTCAGCCTGGTTTAGGAACTGCCTTAAGAGAAGAAGCTTGTGAAGAGTATCTACCTTTGTTTTGTTTTTATTTTGTGATTTTTAGTATATGCATTTGATTTCAATATTGTACCCCTTATGGAGGGGTGTTAAGATATAAGGCTACAAATGTAATAGTCCCTTAGGGATTTTTGGTTAAAGTTAGGGTTTTTGTATTAGGGTTTTGGTCTCTCAAGCTCTTTATAAGAGAGAGTATCTTGAATGTAAGGTTCCATCTTACTGTCTAATGATAATAATAGTGTTGGCTGATATTGAGTTCTCATGGGTTTGGTGACATAACCCTATCTAGAGTTTTGTGTTTCTTTTATTCTTGGAATAGGTAATATATGAAAGAGAAGATCCAAACGGGCATAAATGAAATATGTCAAACGAGTAAGACAACCCTTACATGTGCAATCACCTTCTACATTTGATAAACATGAGTGTGGCTAGGATCCCCTAAGCCATGTGCCTTAGTGGGGCCAACCCAAGAAGCATCGGAGCACCAACCTAGGGCACAAAGGCCCAACATGATGGGGGACCTCAGCCCATCAAGGGGCAATCAACAAAGCCACTAAGCCAATACTCCTTGGAATGAAAACCAAGAGGACCTGCCATGACAAGACCACGGGTCTTGAGCATAGCTAGACCAACACTCTTACATAAACAAGCCTAGACTTGGCCTTTTACAATGGCAAAAGACCCCTTCACTTTGGTATATCTTGGTAGGCACACTGCAGACAATCTGGGGTGTAACAAGGTGTATGGTTGAGATTAGTCTAAATCACTAATGTATTAAAAATACACATTATTAGACTCAACAACCGGATATAAGACTTAGTCTTTATTGATAAAGTGAATTATAAAATAGATTTGACTTGAACGACTTCATGCACCTTTGACACTAAACTTGTGTTGAAATTCTTGTCCAAGCTACAAACATCAACACTTAATGGTTGGAAGTTTGTTGGTTGTTTTACATTGCTAAATCATTTCTATGCTTTGCTTGGGCCATTGAAAGGATAATACTGTCTAGTTGGAGAAAGATGTTGTAAGTTAAGTTGTATTTCATCCTTTTTGCCATCTTGTTTATACGGGGTTTCTGTGTTGCATCTTTGCCTTGATTTGGAAAATGTAGCCATAAAACCTTTTTCTTTAGGATGCATCCTGTAAAGCTTGAAAGGAAGTGGATATTTCATTTGATCCCTTCCCTTGTAAACCCTAACTCATCTTCAATCCACCAAATAGATTAGGGTTAGCGAGTGCAGTTCTCTTCTCTTGGTGACCTATTTGGCAAGGCCCTCTTATTAGTGATCCTTTGACTCCGTTTGCCCTTAACTAGGTTGGCACTAATACTTGGAGTGGCCCCACTGTACTCCCATAGCTTATTATATATTCCTATACTACAAAAAACATTTTGTTGGGGAAACCTCTTCAAATCACCTTGCACCTCATTGTCTTTACCCTAGTATTCGTATCTTAGGGACTGCCCCCCTTGAGTTGGGGAAGAGCCAACCAAAAGTTGGATGGGGATTTGTGTGGTGACATTGGCCTCTCCTCTTTGGTTTCCCTTGGCTAGCTTGCTTCTTTGGGATTCTAATCAAACATGCTAGTTTAGAAGGTAATATTTTTGTTGTCGTTGCTGGGCATAAAGACCACTTCCTGGAAATTCAAAGACTAAGTTTTATCATTTTTGTGAGAGACTCCTATTGCAGATCTTTTTCTTCTCACGTGGTGACTCCATCAAGGGACGAAGTCCTTGTTCCTTTGCAGATTTGAAGACTTTGTTGGGTGTAAAGGTGAGCACACTCATCAAAATGAAGGCTTTGAAGCTCATCTTGGCAACTCCTCTCATCTTATTTTGGTACGAGGTATGGTTGTGGTTCATTTTCAGATTTGTAGCCTCATATTGATGATTTTGAAAGAAAGATGGAAAAAATTGCAAATTTTGATTCCTTAGAGCTACTTGATGCCTTGGGCGTCCCGGGATTTCCAAACATGGGTTTTGATTTGGATATATATGATCATACTCCATCTTTTTATGTAAATGGTGATTCGGTCATTTTGCACATCTCATCCTTCATCAAAGTTGTGAGTAATTTCAATGTGGTTCTTGAAGATGATTAGATGAGGATATTTGTGTTAACTTTAGATGGTGATGCTTGCTATTGGTTTTATGATCTTGGTAGAAATTATATATCTTCAATTGTAAATTTTCTTAAGATGTTTATTAAAGAATGATGAAGAGGATGAGGAAATAAAACATGTCTTGGAGTATGCTATTGCATTCTTATTTACTAGGGCACATGAAAAAGTGCATGAAGAAGACCTTGCTAAAGAAGCCCATGAAGAAAATGAAGAGCCCATGGTTGAGGACCTTCTTGAAGAGCCACTTCACTTGACCATTGAAGAATATATTGAAGCCCTTGTTGATGAAGGCATGAATGCACCTACTTGTTGTCCTCATGATGGTGATGTTTTTGTGATCTTTCCCTTTTCTCTCGCTCTTGAAGACACCTTTTGAAGATGATAGGTTTGAATATCTCGTTTTTACTATTGATGTAGATGGAAACCATGGATATGATGTACATTTTCACAATTTTGATCATAGGATAGGTGAGGGTTTTGGAAATTTGTGTATGATCCCATATATGATTCATCTATTGAGGGAAGTGTAAAATTGAAGACCTTGGACAACCCATTTCTTATGAGATATCTCAAGATCGTGTTCAGCCATGTTTTTATAAACATGGTGATGATTCAGGGCTGTATGAGAATTTTATTGCAAATTTGGGGCAACCTTGTATTTTATCTTCTAGGTCACTTTTGGAGCAACCTATGGAGGATTATTTCTAGCCATATTGTTCACCCTCTTGTGCAGATTTCTCTTTCGATTTGGGGTAGTTTGGTACCAATGTTACTTCTGAAAATTTCCAGCGAAGAAGCCTTACTATTTTGGATGCATGTGAAGGTGAAAGATTAGCTTTTAGGGCCATGTTTGTTGATTTTCTGAGCAGCATCGAGAGCCCTTCTCTTCGGAGAATGGGACCACTTGGTCCGGGACCACGGTGAAGACTCAACCCAGTGTTGAGTGACCATTCTGTTGAATGGTAGATACCATGATATAGACCCAGATCTGCCCTGGGTAGACTCAACCTTGTGTTGAGTAGACATCTGGTCCGGGACCACGATGTAGACCAGTGTGGGACTGGTAGACTCAGCTTAGTTTTGAGTAGCCATTCTCTGGGAGAATGAAGACACTGTAAGCCCTAGACTGGGTCTAGGCATGTGTGTGGCACTTTGACCCTTGATCTATGGGCTTGGTGTGCTTCTCCAAGGATTAGCTACCCTTGGTTAAGTTACCCTAGTACCAGATTTAAGTGTCACACAGTGTGTGAGATAAAAGCATTAATAACTCTCTTGGTTTATGATGATGTACTTTTGAAATAAAAAAGTACCACAGGGGCACTTGGTAAAAGGCCAAAGTCAAAAGTCAAAGAAAAAAATACAAGTACCTTTTTGGTAAAAGTGAAAGTGAAATTAGGAAAAGAATAAAAATATTGTTATTTTTATCTTTCCTAATCTTGTCCACCTAAAAGGATCACAGGTGGAAAACAAAATTAAAGGACTTCTTATAAAAGTCAAAGGAAAAAAATAAAAGTACCTTTTTGGTAAAAGTGAAAGTGAAATTACGAAAAGAATAAAAATATTATTATTTTTATTTTTCCTAATCTTGTCCACTTACAGGTGAACAAAGGTTATAAAAGAAGATCAAGCCTTCTCATTTATTACACACACTTTTGCTCTCACAGGTGAAGAAGACTATCTTATGTTCAAATCCTCAGCTAGGGTTTTATCAGCAAAGTCCATCTTTAGCATTTTTGCACAGCTATCTTCAACATTCCATTTTTTGGGCAGTTTTCAGCAGTCTGGTATTTTTGGGCAGTCTGATATTTTTGGGCAGTTTTCAGCAGTCTGATATTTTCGGGCAGTTTTCAGCAGTCTGATATTTTTGAGCAGTTTTCAGCAATCTGATATTTTTAGGCAGTTTTCAGCAGTCTGATATTTTTGGGCAGTTTTCAGACAGTCTGATATTTTCGGGCAGTTTTCAACAGGCTGATATTTTTGGGCAGTTTTCAGCAGTTTGATATTTTTGGGCTGTTTTCAAACAGTCTGATATTTTCGGGCAGTTTTTCAGTAGTCTGATATTTTTAAGCAGTTTTCAGCAGTCTGATATTTTCGGGCAGGAGAGAGAAAATCTCAGTTTTTCTGAGAAAGCCCTAAGTTGGTAATTTTCTGTAATTCTGGAAATTGTGGGTAAAATTATCAGTTTGATTTTTACTGATGAATTTTACAGTTACTATGGTCAAAATCCAGATCTGGATTTGAGGAACTTTTTGAAGAATTTTTTAAGCCATCTCATTTACGAGAAGAGCTATTAATGCTTTTGGGGTTTTTGTCCTTTGAAGGTTTCCCCAGTGAAAAATATTCTGTCCATGTGTGCTGATGTGATGAATGTGTTTTTACTGCACTACTGATCTATTTATGTTTATCTGCAAATTTTTAAAGTTTATGCTAATGCTGAAAATTCAACATGGTATTAGAGCTTAGCATGTGAAAACACAGTAAATGGATACTGCTATTGTTTCTCAGTAGATCTTGGAATAAGATTTGCATTTCTAACATTTGGATAAGTGACAGAGATGGCTACCGTTGGTTTCAAACCAGAAGAGAAGCTCTCTGGTTCAGCAAACTTCAATTCCTGGAAGGCTAGGTTGACAGCCATTCTTGATGAGAATGACTTGGATGACATTGTTTTTAATGTCACAGAAGAGCCAACTACAAATGCTGGTAGGCTTGCCTACAAGAGGAAGCAAGGTAAAGCTAGAAGAGTTATTTATGATTCTATCAAAGAAGAATTGATGCCTAACATCACATCCTTGAAGACTACTAAAGAATGCTATGATACATTGGTAAACCTCTATG
>LPNX010483408.1:66586-88733 GCA_001517045.1 Pseudotsuga menziesii
CTCGTCACAAGTTTGGACATTATGCTAGAGACTGCAGGCAGAACAAGAAGAAACCCAAGAGAAGGTTTCAAGCATCTACTGCAGAAGCAGAGGAAGAAGAAGATGAAGAACCAAAGAAGAAGAAGAAAACCAAGGCTAATAAAACTGATGAGCCTAGAAGAGAGTACTATTTGATTTATGCTCTAACTGGTTCTTTCTCAGCTTGCTCCACTTCTTGGTTGGTGGACAATGGTGCCTCCAGGCACATGACAGGTAACCGTGGTACCCTTACCAGTTATAGAAAGAAGAAGTTCACCACTCAGGTAGAACTTGGAGATAACTCCACTTACAAGATTGAAAGAGTTGGCTCAACTTCACTTCAACTTGACTCAGGTACGGTTCTTCATATTGATGATATTCTTTATGTTCTTGGGTTAAAGAAGAATCTTTTATCTGTTGCTGGTTTTGAAGACAAGGGCCACAGAGTCCTCTTTATCGACAAAAAGGTCTTTTAATGGGCAAAAGACATAGATCTAGACTCAGCAGTTCAGATTGGGGTTCGAGAGGGAGAGCTCTATAAGGCCTCCAAAGTTTCCACTCATGCTTTGGTACATCACACAGTTGATCCTTGTGAACTTTGGCATAGAAGGTTTGGACACCTTCACTACACAGCTCTCCCAGGATTGCAGAAGATGGTCACAGGTATGCCAAAAGTTTCTCCAAAGCATGAAGGAATTTGCAAAGGATGTGCTCTAGGTAAGAACACTAAGAAACCCTTTCCCAGAAGCAAGAGTAGATCTAAAGGCATTTTGGATTTGATTCATTCTGACATTTGTGGGTCCATGTCTTCACCCTCCTCGAGTGGGTGTTTATATTATGTCTTGTTTATTGATGACTACTCTCGGAAGTCTTGGATTTACTTCCTTAAGGCCAAGAGTGAAACCTTTGACAAGTTCAAAGAGTTCAAGACACTGATTGAAAATCAAACTGGCAGGCACATCTGTATCTTGAGATCAGATAACGGAGGTGAGTATGAATCTAATGAGTTTGATGATTTTTGTCGAGAAGCAGGAATCAAGAAAGAGCTGACAGTGCCTTATAACCCCCAGCAGAATGGGGTTGCAGATAGGAAGAATAGAACGATCTGTGAGGATGCTAAAGCCATGATCACTGATCTAGATCTTCCTTTGTCTTTATGGGCTGAAGCTACTGGAACTGCAGTGTACATCCAGAACAGAAGCCCTCATGCTATCTTGGGTGAGAAGACTCCAGAAGAAGTCTTCACCAAGAAGAAACCTGCAGTTGATCACATGAGGATATTTGGCACTCCTGTGTATGTTCATGTGCCAAAGAAAAAGGGCTAAGCTAGAGCCTTCCAGTAAGAAAGGCTTATTTGTTGGGTACAGTGATTGCTCGAAGGTTTATCGAGTATATATACCTGGACAAAGGTACATTGAGGTCAGCAAAGATGTGATCTTCCATGAGGAAGCGGTGTTTCGTAAAACACTAGAGCTTTCACTGGAAGATGCAGTTGCTCCACTTGAGTTTCTAGATTCAGAAATTCAGAGGGAGGAAGAGTTTGATGATCAAACTCCAATTGTTCCTGAGAACATTGAAAGTCCACTAGAAGAACTACTTGAAGTTCCTCCTTTCAAAAGGAGACCTTCTTGGTACCGAGAAACGGTACAAGAAGCCGAGAAGCATAAAGCTCCTCCAGGGACTTTCAGAGAAAGCATAAGACCATAGAAGTACTCTGGTCTTATGAGTCAGCTTATCAGTTCAGAACCTTCATCGTACGAAGAAGCAGCAAGTAAACATGTATGGGTTGATGCCATGATTGAAGAGTATAAGTCAATCATGAAGAATGATGTTTGGAAAGTTGTTTCCAGACCTACAGGAAAGTCGGTAGTGACTTCTAGATGGCTTTATAAGATCAAGCATCTTGCAGATGGCAGTGTGGAGAAGTATAAAGCCATATTCGTAGCTCGTGGCTTCACTTAGAAAGAAGGCATTGACTATGACGAGACATTTGCACTTGTTGCTAGGTACACTACCATCAGAACCATCATCTCACTTGCTGCAGTATTCGGATGGAAGTTACATTAGATGGATGTAAAGACAACCTTTCTCAATGGTAAGATTGAGGAAGAGGTTTATATTGAATAACCTAAAGGCTTTGTTACTCATGGGAAGAAGACCCATGTATGTAAACTGAAGAAAGCCTTGTATGGACTAAAACAGGCTCCGAGAGTCTGGTATGCCAGGATGGATGGATTTCTCCATAGCTTGGGGTTCTCCAAAAGTATAGCTGATTCTAACTTGTACTTTAAAGTTGTTCATAATCATGTCTTGATACTTGTTCTATATGTAGATGACTTGTTTCTTACAGGTGATGAAGAGTTGATAGACCAGTGTAAGAGGGAGCTTACCTCTGAATTCGAGATGAAAGATCTCGGATTGATGCATTACTTCCTTGGCTTAGAAGTCTGGCAAAAGCCAAGTGAGATCTTCCTGACACAATAAAAGTATGCAGTGGATATCTTGTAGAGATTTGGGATGCAGGACTGCAAGTCCATGGGCGTACCAATGACTACCAACTTGACAAAGTTGCGAGACTCAGCCTCTAGTTCACAAAATGTGTACTCTACTCTATACAGATAGCTCATTGGTTCCCTGATGTATCTCGTGCATACGAGACCAGACATCTGCTACACAGTGAATGCACTGAGTCAGTTCATGTCGGATCCGAAGCACATACACTTGGTAGCCACCAAACATGTACTCAGATATGTGCGAGGGACTATCACATATGGGCTCAGGTATACTTCCAGCAGTGGAGTATTGTTATTTGGATATTTAGATTCAGATTGGGTTGGCAGTGTAGTCGACCGAAAAAGTACCTCTGGTTATTGCTTCAGTATGGGATCAGCAATGATCTCTTGGTCCAGCAAGAAGCAAGGTTCCATAGCTCAAAGTACAGCTGAGGTAGAGTATATTGCTGCAAGTGTTTTCACGAAGTTCAATTAGCAATTTGATACAGAATATCTAAACCCTGGACTAATTTCTCTTTCTCAACATCTCTTCAAGATGCTTATAATTTTGAGCTTCATGCTACTCCTCCGGAGGGGCATGTCAGAGCTAAAGGTATCCCAATCAGATTGAATAGGATGACAGTTCCTTATTACGGATCTGTATGATCGGAACTTATGATCAAGTCACACATCGCAATATACTAGGCCTTCTAATTCTTTCCGAGTTTTAGCTAATAGATTCACAATATAACTGGGAAGGCGTTTCAAATACCATACGTGAACCACCGGACATGCCAGTTTAATGTATCCCATTCGATATCTTCGAATTCGAGAATCAACGAATTCAACTCCACATTGCGTGCAAAATGTTGAGTCTATCTTCTCATTTCCGATCCCTGGAGAATTTCCACAAGCACAAACTCTACTTTTGATAGGTCCAAAGATTCTTTCACAAAACGATCCATCTCTTTCTGGTTTATTAGTTTCATAATGTAGAGTATAGGGTTTAGTCACCTGTCCAACTATCTCGCCATTAGGTAAAATTTTTTTGGACCAAGCACAAATCTGTTCGGGAGAAGCCAAGTGAGATCTTCCTGACACAATAAAAGTATGCAGTGGATATCTTGCAGAGATTTGGGATGCAGGACTGCAAGTCCATGGGCGTACCAATGACTACCAACTTGACAAAGTTGCGAGACTCAGCCTCTAGTTCACAAAATGTGGACTCTACTCTATACAGATAGCTCATTGGTTCCCTGATGTATCTTGTGCATACGAGACCAGACATCTGCTACACAGTGAATGCACTGAGTCAGTTCATGTCGGATCCGAAGCACATACACTTGGTAGCCACCAAACATGTACTCAGATATGTGCGAGGGACTATCACATATGGGCTCAGGTATACTTCCAGCAGTGGAGTATTGTTATCTGGATATTTAGATTCAGATTGGGTTGGCAGTGTAGTCGACCGAAAAAGTACCTCTGGTTATTGCTTCAGTATGGGATCAGCAATGATCTCTTGGTCCAGCAGGAAGCAAGGTTCCATAGCTCAAAGTAGAGCTGAGGTAGAGTATATTGCTGCAAGTGATGCCTGTAAGGAAGCAGTTTGGTTCAGAAAGTTGTTATCTGATATGTTCGAGGGAAAGCTTGACTCAACGATCATCCATTGCGATAATCAGAGTTGCATAAATCTTTCAGAGAATCCAATGTTTCATGACAGATCGAAAGACATTGAAATGAGGTATCATTTCATCAGAGACCTAGTGCAGAGAGGTGCTCTGAAGTTGCAGTACATTCGTATAGATGAACAAATTGCAGATATCTTGACCAAGCCTCTGACAGCATCAAAATTCGTGTACTTTCGTGACAAGCTTGGTATGGCAGAGAATGCCTCTCTCGTTGAGAGGGAGTGTTTATTTTCTGAGCAGCATCGAGAGCCCTTCTCTTCGGAGAATGGGACCACGGTGAAGACTCAACCCAGTGTTGAGTGACCATTCTGTTGAATGGTAGATATTTGGTCTGGGACCATGATATAAACCCAGATCTGCCCTGGGTAGACTCAACCTTGTGTTGAGTAGACATCTGGTCCGGGACCACGATGTAGACCAGTCTGGGACTGGTAGACTCAGCTTAGTTTTGATTTGCCATTCTCTCGGAGAATGAAGACATTGTAAGCCCTAGACTGGGTCTAGGCATGTGTGTGGCACTTTGACCCTTGATCTATGGGCTTGGTGTGCTTCTCCAAGGATTAGCTACCATTGGTTAAGTTACCCTAGTACCAGATCTAGGTGTCACACAGTGTGTGAGATAAAAGCATTAATAACTCTCTTGGTTTATGATGATGTACTTTTGAAATAAAAAAGTACCATAGGGGCACTTGGTAAAAGACAAAGTCCATCTTCAGCATTTTTGCACAGCTATCTTTAGCATTCCATTTTTTGGGCAGTTTTCAACAGTTTGGTATTTTTGGGTAGTCTGATATTTTCGGGTAGTTTTCAGTAGTCTGATATTTTCGGGCAGTTTTCAGACAGTCTGATATTTTCGGGCAGTTTTCAGCAGGCTGATATTTTTGGGCAGTTTTTAAACAGTCTGATATTTTCAGGCAGTTTTCAGCAGTCTGATATTTTCGGGGAGAAGAGAGAAAATCTCAGTTTTTCTGAGAAAGCCCTAAATTGGTAATTTTCTGTAATTTTGGAAATTGTGGGTAAAATTATTAGTCTGATTTTTACTAATGAATTTTATAGTTACTGTGGTCAAAATCCAGATCTGGATTTGAGGAACTTTTTGAAGAATTTTTTAAGCCATCTCATTTACGAGATGAGCTATTAATGCTTTTGGGGTTTTTGTCCTTTGAAGGTTTCCCCAGTGAAAACTATTGTGTCCATGTGTGCTGATGTGATGAATGTGTTTTTACTGCACTGCTGATCTATTTATGTTCATCTGCAAATTTTTAAAGTTTATGCTAATGCTGAAAATTCAACAATGTTTGGGGCTGGAAATGAGGCATTACAGCAGGGGTTTATTGCAGATTCTTTCCGGCCATGCTTTGACTCTTTCATTGGTAGATTTGTGCATGAATATATGGCAGGGAATCACCTTTTGACTGCTGGAAATTGACCAGGACAACTGAATTTTGTTAAAGATTTTTTCCATCCCTCTTCTCAAATTCTGGAAATTTCATCTAGTTTTGCACATGGAAATTTATTGTTATATTTTGGAAATGATACAGGGCAGCAAGATGTACTAATCAACAATAGTTTCATTCTCCAGCCATGTAATTTGGTTAAAAAATTCATTTTCATGATCAGAAGTTTCTCATGCCTAGATGAAGAAATTCGAGGAGCCTCAATCTGTCTTGAAGGTACTTTTGTTGATGTTGCAGGTTATTGTCGGCTACCCTATGATGGAGATGATGTACATTGTATTCACAAGCTCTATCCAATCATGGTTAGAAGAGGCTTGTAGGACTTGCCATCCATGGCAAGGGTTTGATGATGATCACATGTCACATGTTTTCTCATGTACGTTCACTTATGTCCCTCTGGAGATTTCAGCCGGCCTGTTAACCCCCATTTTGTATGGGTGTCTACATGTCATTCTGATTACACTCTTGGGGGGTGGCTTATGCATGATGGTGTTTCTGTCGGTTATTTAATGATGCCCTAGGATATCATGGGCAAGTATGAGGAATCGACCCTATTTTTGAGCTTTGTTGGACTGTACTAATCCCAAATACAGCATTAAGAAACTATTTGTGTATGGGCCGTTTGAAGAGGATTTGAGCATCCCTATGGGTAAAAACGTCCACAATAGGTCTGCCCCTGTTCCTAATCAACATAAAGAGCAGTACTGGGCCACAAGACTGCAGTTAAATTCCCTCAAAACCAAGTCTGGGCATGTATCAGCCCACAAACAGCCCGGAATGTTCAATGTGGGGTGGGTCTGTTGTAAGACAGCAGTGAGAGAACGGGTTTCTGAGCGTGGTTTCATTCCCTAGCAGTCTCCTTATCAGCCCTAATCAGCAGTAAAGGTTTGAGCTTCAGTTCTGGGCTTAAAGGTAAGGTGTTCCTCCATAAAACAGTCATAAACCAGAGGTGAGATGCCTCAATTTCAGGTCTGAGGCAATTCTGGTCACATCTTAAGGAGATCTGAGTTTGTTACAGCCCTAAAGTGAGCACCAGAAGTCATGCCAATCCCAGTCCAGCCCTCGATATCAGACCTGTAGAAGAATAGGGTAAACGACAGTCACTAACAGCAAGTAAAAACAACAGTATGAGTAAATTCTGTGGGTCATAACCAGCAGTTCTGAGCATAAACGCTAATTCTGGGTAAGTGTGACATATCTCAGCTCTCAAACAGTCTTGAAATAGCACCAAACAGCAACCTTTCCTCCACAGGGCGAATTCTGAGGCATATTTTAGATGTTGTCACAAAGCGGCAGTCATAAAAAGCCTTGAAACATCATCATCGTAAGTCTTAAGCAGACTTGTAGCAGCCCATGGGTAAGGAGTGGAAGTATAAACACTTGAAGTAAGCCTAAATTCATCTTCTTATATGTCAAAACAATGAAGAACAGCATCATAACTTTCCTTTCTAGAATGATGGACACATTTGAAGGCATTTTGGGCAGTTTGTGAGGGTATATCATCAGTGAAACACCATTAAACCGCAAGAAATTAGGGTGACGCCCAGCTGTTAGGGCAGTCATTTCAGTATTGCAGACCCCCTTTTGGAAAGAACTGTCCATTATACATGGGCTAGAAGGGATGAACTATGCTTTGGAACAGATGGTAGGATGGTGTAATTTGTAAACCCCTGAAATGGCAGCCTGTAGGTCTGTAGCAGCAGAAATCCATTTGTTTAGGTGATTAGAGGGTTGAACAGTGGTGAATAATGAAGTCTGGGAAGCCTAAGAGACCTCATCAACAAGTAACAACAGAAGTATAACTCAGATTAAAGCCTTTTAGCATGATTACAATCTGTCCCAGGTAGTAGCTCAGATCTGTCCCAGTGCAGCTTTGTTGAAGGTTTCATCATTACTTATCCTCTAATGTTCCATACTTTGGAACTTGTATATCTATTTAAAAAACAAGGGGTCACAGTTGGAAGGTTTAGATGTTTCTTGTGGGCACATTTGGTGGAGCAACCACCTCTTGGAGGTCTTTATGCTTCACTTGGAGAAGCTGCTCACATTTTAAGAAATGGAGCAAACACATTCTTCAAGGTTTTGATGGATGTTTTGTGCTGTGGATGCTTATAGGCCCTAAGAAGTTACTTTCTGGACACTTTTGGGTTGAATAGTTTCCATGTGGACAATCTTTGTGGATCAACTTTCTTGTGGACATATTTGATGGTTTCAACGCCCATATGGACATTACTTGATGGACAAGTTATCTTTGAGAAAGCCCTTGGAGTTTGCTTGTGGACATCACTTTCTTTGTTTTAGGTGAGTTGTTGGCATATGGGCATTCTTTGAAGGATATTGGTTGCCATTTGCTTGGCATACATCCCATTCCTTGTGTTGTCCGCCGATTGCACACCAGCAGCAGAAACTTTCCGAAAGCCGTCTCCTCACTTAGGAAAGTGGGAGAGGTGTGACCTTGGGGGCAAGCACAGAGCTAGGTACTGTCACCTACTCCTAGCTCCTTCGTTTGGGCTAACTCCTAACGAAGCCAAGGGGGGTAGTCCCTAACAAAGAGTTTTCTATGGCTCAACGTGGTTAAAGTGTTTTAAAATGGTTACGGATGCGGATGGGTGTTGTTTAGGAGTTATTATGATTAAATGTGTTTATTTATTATGAATTCGACGCATAAGACAAAGCAATCCACGTTGCTATCAAGACAATTAAAAGATGAACAATAATTCAAGACTTTATAAAGATGCATTCACAGCTAGAAATTAAAATGTTCCAAAGACAAGTGATCCAGATATAATAATTATGCAAAGATTAAAAGGCCAGTGCCTGTATGGAGTCAACACTCTGCAATGCCTTAAGAAATAAATCTAAGTCTTGAAATAAAGCTAGTGGATGTTATGTTGTGCAAGTGCTCTTGGTATGTTTTAAGTTTTTTAGGTGGTTTTGCTTACGGTGTCAAGAGCCGGGAGAATGTTCCAAGTTTAATTTGTTGAAGACATGACGGCCCGCCCAGTATCCCAGGCTGGTATCACGAAGATTGACCAGCTAGCGAAGAAGCTTAGACAGCGGGGAGTTCCGGCGCCTCTACTAAGAAGAACTTAGGAAATTCTCAACAACGTTGATGCGTTGGTTATGGGGTTTAAATTTTATTATGTTTCTCTTGCAAGTTAAAAATCCAATGCCGTTTCTGGGTACTCCAATTTTGAAGTTGGTCAGAGCATACTCCGGCAAGGAGACAACGAAGTTAATTAATTTTGGGGGTGTGAGTTGCGTATTTTATTAAATAGATTAATTAAGACTCCGACAGAGAGCGCTCTTGACCTTGTCTTATGACAACGGTTCAAGAGACTTAGCTAATCTAAAATGCCTAATGCAAGGATATGTAAGTCTAACTATGCTCTCTGATAGAGAGTGCTCTTGACTTGTGTTACTGCAAGTTCAAGAGACTTAATTAATTAATTGATTAAACTTAGAAAAATAAAGATCTAAACTACCCAAGAGTCTCTTTCAGGTTTTTTAGGCCCTAATCGGGAAAGCATGGGGGTAAGTAACAAATCAAAAGAAAACAAAAAGCAACTCTCCGATAGAGAGCACTCTTGATCCACCTTATGGTGAGATTCAAGAGATTTTGGTAATTTTTAGGGTTTTTGCAATAGTATATCAAAAAAGTGAACAGAATTAAAACTAGCTAAGTGAATAAATAAGGAAATTTTTTACTCTTTTCTATTTTATGCAAGATGAACCTTTCAGGAAAAAACTATCTAACTTTAATAAAAAAAACAGAACTCTAACAATTGAAAATATTTTATCCTACTTTTAACAAATTGTGAAACAAAGCATGAAAATGAGGAGACGATACAAGCTTCCCCCAAATGGGGGAAGAGGGGTGTGGGAGCCGTAATCCCACTTGCTCTTTATTAATTTGTTTACAATGCTTTCCTCTGCTGCCTTTTTTGCTTCTTTTCTTATTCCTGGAAGGCCTTTGGAGCAATCTGCAGAAGGGGAAAGAAGAAGAGGGAAATTATGGTTTTTTTTTAGGGCTTGATTCTTCAGAATTTCGCCAGCATTTTCGCTGTACCTGTCACAGAAGTAAAAAATCAGCAAGCATATATTGTTAAAAGATGGTAGGAAAGACAATGCAAAAATAAAAATTTAAAAAAAAATTTGGAAAAATTTTTATACTAAGAAATTTTTTTGAACATTCACATGCAAAGCATAAATTTTCCCTAGATCTAATGAAGGAAACTAGATCTAGCAAAAGCCCTAAAAACAGCTCTGGATAATGAATATTGAAACTTGGATCTGTTTCATGAGCAAATGCAAAAAATTTAAAAAAGAGAAAGGTAGAGATAGAAGTTTGAAGATGGAGCTTTGGAGTAAGATCTCCTTATGTTTTTCCTCTTGGAAAAAGCCCAACTTTGTAGATCTTGAAAGACAACAGTGTTAGAAAAGTTCTTATGATGATGGAGATGAGATTGATGCAACTGAGCTCGCACCCTTCTCCAAACGGCAAGATCTGCTAAGACAATCAAACTCGAAACCTAGTGAGATCAAACAAAATAACTAGTATGCTATGAATATTAAACCATGATCAATACTTAATATAACTGATTACTTGTACTCATCTAGGTTAAGATAAACTTTGCATAATAATCCAAATTGACAGCTGCGAATGGAAGATCTTATGTTCTAACAATAGACTTCTAAAGCTAGTTATTTGATTCACCATATGAATAACAAATTTAAAACAAGAAAAGAATTCACCTTATAAGATAGACATCCACCAATGAAGAAACAATCCCATAGACCTCCAAAGTCGAAAAGCTTTATTCAAATAAATAATGATTACATTTTTTTGCAGAGTTTATATGCACAAAAGTCCATCCTAATAGAGCTCAAAGAGCCTCTATTTATACAAAGAGAAGGCTAAAACCCTAAAACCAAACTAAGAGTAACACCAGAGTAATTGAATGAGCCCGGCATGATCATTTGGAGTTGAACTGAGCTGCAACTGAGTTTTAACTAAGTGCTGGAGTAATGAGGGGGGGTGAGGTGGCTCATCCTCCCTCGTAATGATCACCCAACCAATAGATAACCCACACTTCAACCAAAAACGGATTTGACCAAAGAGGGCAAATTTCTGACTGATAGTTCAATTGCTACACTCTGATACTTGAGCTTAAACTGATCGATATTGATTGGAATCATCATAAATGCTCCGTGCCATGTCATTTAGCCTTTTATTTCGCTGAATTCGGGTTAATTTGGAGAGATTTGGATTTTCTCCAAAATAATCATTTTTTATTAATTAATCAATATTTTTCCCAAAACTGACTTTTTTGAGAAAATATGAGTTATGTGACCGAATGACGATCTAAAACTTGGAGATAGCTGGCCGGCTGATCATGAATGATTTTTGGCTTAAGGTTAGAGTTTTCAATCACTGAATTCGGGTTCCGGATGACTAACTTATTACAAATTGAATTTTTCCATTTAAATTATGGAAAAATTTAATTAAAAACTTAGAGAAAATTAAAAAATTAAAAAATAAAAATTTTGACGCGTCTAGTAAAAATTTTTCAATTTTTTTTTGAGGGTCCTAGTGACATAGGACATGACCATAGTCTATTCTAACAATGTTTAGTAGGTTTATATATACCTAGTTGGGCTCTAATAACCCCCCAAGGCCCAGAATTCAAAATTAGGCATTCCAGCTTTGGAGGAAGCGGGAGAAAACCTCGTCAATTATACTCGGCTATAGGCAAAGCATAATTGTCAAGGGCAAAAAACTCCCTGGAATACCTTAGTTGAAATTTTACGTCTTAGGAGACCGAACCACTCAAAAACACCCTACTAGCACATTTTATTACAAACCCCGCGGGGCCATGGTCATAATTATTCAAAACAAAAACTGACTAGCCAAAACTGGCTAGGCACAAAGGTGGATCATCTAGTACACTGGAAGCAAACATTTATCATGTTTGTAAAATGGCGGCTCCTCAGCTAATCCAACTAAGTGCAAAATTAGTGGGTAACACCTTGGAGGTGCTCTCATGTCTTGGTCTCATCCCTTTGAGGAAGTTCTAACGTGGACAATGGCTTGTTGAAGAATCCTCTAGAAGGGGCCTTTAAAGACCACATGGCATCATCACCTAGCACTTGTTCCCTTGCTTGATGGAGGAGCCCTCTCATTTTGGGGTCCTATGTATCTTATGTAAGTACAAGTGGCTTTGACCACCCTTGTTGACGTAACTTGTTAGGTCCTAGGAGTTAGTTGATTAAGTGTGGCTTTTGTATTATCTTACCCCACCCTAGGCTATATCTAAGGAAACAATGATTATTTTATTGTAAAGGAAGTTTTAGCCTGTGCTATAAATAGAGAGCTACTTGCTCATTTCATTTAATGGTTGGATTTTTGGATCTCTCTCTCTCTCTTTTGGAGCTTAATTGATATATATATTTTTGGAGCAAATTTTGTCTAAGGGTTTCTCTCTTGTGAATGCATGGCATTTATCTTGCTATTGTGCTTATGTATTGGAGATAATATTTGCTAGCATTGTCCATGTTATTTTTCTTGAGCTATTGGAAGGGCACGACTGTCACATTGGATTGGATCTTGGATAAGGTTTTATGTTGGATTCAATTAAAGTTCTTGCATAAAGGGAGATTTTTCTTTGTACTAAATCTAATCAAGATTTTGCAAATCTAACCCTTTCTAGTGTAGGGTTTCACTCAAGGAAGGAAGTAATGGAGGGACTTGTCCTTCCTCTTGTGATTGCATTTTGAACCCTCCAAGAGTCCAATATAGCTATGAAGGGTTGGATGCCTAGAGTACTTACTCTTTCTAGATGATCTTTGAAGCAAAACCTTCTAAGTTAGCGACCCATTGACTCCATTTTTCCTTAGGTTGGATTGGCACTGGTCCTTTGAAGTGGGTTCCCTTATTCTCCATCACGCCATTGTATATATCTATACTACGAATCTTTGCTAGAGAAACCTTTTGGAATTACCTTGCTCCTCATGGCCCTTTTCCTTAGAGAACCTTAACCCTAGGGAACACTCTCCCTTGAGTTGGAGAAGAGCCAACCTAAAGTGAGAAGGGATAGGTGGGGTGACATTAACATGTTTACCTTGGTTCACCTCGAGGTAGTATGCATCATTGGGACTTTAATAATACATGCTACTTTGGGATATAACAAGGCCCACACTTGATGCTTGGTGTTGCTTTGTGTTGGTCCGTGACCAAGCACAAGGGAAGAGGATTTGGCCTTGATGAGATGGTAAGGTGGTTACATTGGCTATATGATTTTACTTAACATGCTCACTTGTCATGCTTAGAGTAGTAGGTAGGACGAATAAGCTCTTGCATGAACATTAGAGAAGGAGCATTTCATTTCATGTTGTTGGCATTGATGGCTTGTACCTTACTTGTAAAGTCAAAATTTTGAACTATGTTATCATGGATGTAAATGTGGTCTTTCAGGATGTTGAAGTCATCCATTTTGCAACATGATTTTTGATTTAGATGATTTGATGCTCATTGCTATCATGTACTTGTTGAGATTTTGAGGTTCTCATGCACTCTCGATATGAGCACAAACCCCATATTTGGAGCCAGTTGTTGTTACTTTGTCATATCCAACAACCAACCAATTATTTCCTAGCAAACCCTTGTTGTAAATTTGTAATAAACTTATTAAGCAAATTTACTGAATAAAATACGACTAAGTTTTAATGATTTATAAATCAGCGGAAGAAAATCAAGAAACCAAACACATGTGCACGCATAATTTCTGGGTAAATACCCTTGGAAAAACCCCCACGGGAAAACCAATATTGAGGTGATCTTATTAAAATAAACTTTGGGCTCTCATCTTGGGATAATGGCCCACTCGAGGAATAATACATATACAACAAGATAACCTAGCCTATCACACCTGGTTGCTACTCCTTTGTTTCTCCTTAGCCTTTTCCTTGTATGTTTCCCTTGCACACTTGGACGAAAGTCCTCCAACCAATACAATGAGCACTTGAGTGGGCCTAATGGTTAAGAACATGTGTTATCTCGTTGGAGGTCACAGGTTTGTTGCCAACATTTTTGTACCATAGTTGGGTTACCTGAGAGCCGCCGGTTGTCAAACATGACCAACGTTTGATTCCAGTGTATCAGTTGATCCGTCTTTATGTCTAGCCTATTTTGGCTAGTCGGTTTTTTATTTGAATAATTTTGACCATGGCCCCGCGGGGTTTGTAATAAAATGTGTTAGTAGGGTGTTTTGAGTGGTTCGGTCCCCTAAGACGTAGAATTTCAACTAAGGTATTCCAGGCAGTTTTTTGCCCTTGACAATTATGCTTTGCCTATAGCTGAGTATAATTGACGAGGCTTTTTCCTGCTTCCTCCAAAGCTGGAATGCCCGATTTTGAATTTTGGGCCTTGGGGGGTTATTAGAGCCCAAATAAGTGTATATAAACCTACTAGGCATTATTAGAATAGAGCATGGTCATGTCCTAAGTTAATAGGACCGGACGCGTAAATTTTTAAATTTTTTTTTTAACAATTCCCTAAGTTCTTTAGTTATTTTTTCCATAAATTAAATGGAAAAATCCTGTTTGTAATAAGTTAGTTATTCGGAACCTGTTTTCAGTGATTGAAGGCTCTAACCTTAAGCCAAAAATAATTTTTGATCAGCCATCCAGTCAGATCCAACTTTCAGATCATCAATTGGACATATAGTGCACATTTTCTCAAAAAAGTCATTTTTGGGGAAAAAATTGATTATTTATTAAAAAAATGATTATTTTGGAGAAAATCCAAAACTCTCCAAATTAATCCAAATTCAGTGAAATGAAATGCAGAGTGACATGTCAATGGGCATTTATGATGATTGGAGTTATCATAACTTAGCTTCAGTCAGCATTAAAGATATATTCAGTTAACGACCTTGTCATCTCCAGCTAAACTCCCGAATTGGATGAGATGGAGAGCACTCATTGGTTTGATGATTTGATCGAGGCAGGGACTGATGATTACATTATGATCTACCGACAGTGACTACTCTAGACCTAGGTATGGCTCCTCCTTACCCAGCTCATGCCTTCACCTACCAGCTCATGCCCCTCTCTCATGAGGGCGTCATAACACGTGTGGGCTCATTTATGGCTTGTTTTCAGTGCTTAGGGTTGGAGTGGGGGCGTCTTGCCTAGGTGGAGGCCTCCCCTCACTCTTAACTCTTCAGTTTCGGTTTGGAGCTCTCAGTTACGTGCCGATCCGGTTAGGTTTGGTTTTCTGGTTTTAGGGTTTTGGGTCTTCTCTCATTGTATAAATAGAGACTTCTTTAGCTCTATTGTGATGGAACTTTGTAGCAGAGTTACTCTGAGAAACTTGTATCAAGCATTTGCTTTGAATTGTTAATAAAGATTCGACTTTGGAGGTCTATGAGCTTTTGCATGTGGTAGCTTTCTAATGGTTGAGGTGATATTGTCTTTAACCCCTATTTCTTTAATACTTGCATGAGATCAATTGTTTTGTTAGCTCAGGAAGGCCATTGTTGGCACGGTAGAACAATCATTTGTAGTTTCAATTTGATTGTTTATGCAAAGTAGATTAGTATCTTGATGAACATGAGTAGTCAGTAATACGTAATGTTGACCTTGATTAAAGTTTCTTAGCATACTAGCATGTTATTTTGATCTCACTTTTGTATTGAGTTGTGGTGTGTTATTAGGCTTCACAGGTTGAAGAAGGGTGTGAGCTCAGCTGCTTCTATTCCAGGCTTCAAGCAACCAAATTTTTGTTTAACACTTTGTGATTGCAAGACTTACAGGGATCGTCTTCTTTTAATGCAAAAAGAAAGCCAGAGTCTTCTTCCATCTCTTGTGTTCCATCCACAAGAAACCCTTCTTTATCTACCCTTCTTCTTTAATTCTTGTACTTGCTCATAAAATAGATCAAAGTTTCAAGTCTTTATTATTTCAGATCTATTTTTAGGGCCTTTGCTAGATCTAGTTTACTTCTTTTGATCTAGGGAGAAGTTTTTATGCTCTGCATGTAAAAATTCAAAATTTTTTCTAAGTATAAAAAAATTTTCCAATTTTTTTTCAATTTTTTTTTTTTGCATTGTCTTTCCTATCATATTCTAAACAATATATGCTTGCTGATTTTTCTTTTTTGTGACAGGTACAGTGGAAATGCTGGCGAAATTTTGAAGAATCAAGCCCTAAAAAACCATAAGATTCCCTCTTCTTCTTTTCCCCTTCTACAGATTGCTCCAAAGACCTTTCAGGATTAAAGAAAAAAAACAAAAGAGGCAGCAAAAAGAAAGCATTGTAATAAATTAATAAAGAGCAAGTGGGATTACGGCTCCCACACCCCTCTTCCCCCATTTGGGGGAAGCTTGTATCGTCTCTCCATTTTCATGCTTTGCTTCATGTTTTACTAAAAGTAGTGTAGAATAGTTCATAATCTTTAGAAGTTTATCTTTTCATTAAAGTTAGTTTAATTGCTGATTAGTTTATTATCCATGAAAAGTGAAGTAAAAATGTCTTTTTGATTATTTACTTGGTTAATGCATTGTTTCTTTACTTTTGATAGAGTTTTGCTTATCTCCTTGCTTTCCCGATTAGGGCCCTAAAAAGCCTGAAAGAGACTCTTGGGTGGTTTAGATCTTTGTGTTTCTTTCAGTTTTAACGAATTAATTAAGTCTCTTGAACTTGCAGTAACACAAGTCAAGAACACTCTCTATCGGAGAGCATTGTTAGAATTGCATCTCCTTGCATTAGGCATTTTAGATTAGTTAAGTCTCTTGAACCGCTGTCATAAGACAAGGTCAAGAGCGCTCTCTGTCGGAGAGTCTTAATTAATTAACTTAATTAAAATTTGCAACTCACGTCCCCATAATTAATTAACTTCGTTGATCATCCTTCACCTAGTATGCTCTGTCGACTTTCGGGTTGGGCTCGTACTCAGAACGGTGAACGGATTGGCTAAGTTCGCGCAAGAGAAACATAATAAAACTTAAATCCATAACCAATGCACCGGCGTTGTAGGGAATTTTCCTAAGTTCTTCTTAGTAGAGACGCCAGAACCCTCGTTGTCTAAGCTTCTTAGCTAGTTGGTCAATCTCTGCGATACAAGCCTGGGATACTGGGCGGGCCCGACATGTCTTCAACGGAGTGAACTTGGAATATTCTTCCAGTCTTTTTGACAAACCTTTGTTGACACCCTAATCAAGAGCACATAAAATTCTTAAAACCTACCAAGAGCACTCGCACAATCTAATATTCACTAGTTTGATTTCTAGACTTGTTCTTTAATTCTTCACGCAATTCAGCATTTTTGACTCCATAAGGCACTGGTCCTTTTTAATCTGCATGATTATCTTATTTTGATCAATTGTTTGTGGCCTGTTATAATTTCTATCTCTGAATGTATAATTAAAGTTTGGAATCATTACTTATCTTTTAATCTCTTGTTAGCAACGTGGATTGCATCGATTTATGTGTCATACTCAGAATAAATAAACACCTTCTAATCAAATAACTCCTAAACAACACCCATCCGTATTCGTAACCAATTAAAACACGTTACCCACATTGAGCCTTAGAAAACTCTTTGTTAGGGACTACCCCCCTTGGCTTCGTTAGAAGTTAGCCTAAACGGAGGAGCTAGGAGTAGGTGACAGTACCTAGCTCTGTGCTTGCCTCCAAGGTCACACCTCTTTCACTTTCCTAAGTGTGGAGACAGCTTTCGGAAAGTTTCTGTTGGTGGTGTGCAATTGGCGGACAGCAAGGTTCAAAACCGGCGGGGGGTGTTGAAATACTGAGAGGGGGGTGAATCAGTATTTGTACTATTTAAAACTTTAATCAAAAGCAGGTTGTTGATCACCAATCACAGCACATCATCAATGTGTATTAAAATAACAAGATGCACAGTACACAATAGTTTTTAACGTGGAAACCCAAGTTCTGGGGGTAAAACCACGGAAGCCTTTTTAAAAATAGTTTTCCAAAAATAACTCGAAGGAAGGAACAACTCTCTTATTATATAGACTTCAATTTTCCAGCTTCAACTGGAAGGAGGCTATGACCTGAAGGAAGCTGCCACTCCCTAGTTTTCCGGCTTCCACTGGAAGGAGGCTACGACCTCCTTTCCTTGCCCCGTCCTGCCACCCTGATAAGAAGAAGATTGTCGAACCTGTGGACCTGTCACACACCAAACTCTGTTGCTGATAATATCTGCACTCTAGTCACTGTCAAATCATCTCTGTAGTCAATATTGTCACATCATCTTTCTGCTTATATCATCACTGTCATATCAAACATCAATACTACTGGTCAAGCTGCTCATCAACATTGCTGGTTACTGTCAAGTCATCAAACATCAAGGTCTGAATATGTCATCATCAAGATCTACTCATCTCATCATCATTATACAGTTCATCATCAAGGAGATTGCTTTATCAACAAGGTCTGTAAAACATTAGTCTCTTGAACATGTCATCATATGATATGCATCAAAGTCATAGAGTATGTACTGTCATCATCATCATCAAGTAGCCACCATCATCATCAGCATGTAATGTGTATGTACATCATAGAGTGCATCATAACATCATCATCATCATGTATCAAATCAAGGCATACATCATTATATAATGAATCACAGCTTGTACACTAATATCATTGATCATACCGCATGTACTTGTACTGCTGTACACTTACTGATCTCTGTACATACCAATCATTGACTTCTTCATAACTCTGTTCATATTTCTGATGACTTTTATGCACTGTACAATTCATACAACTTTTTATACTACTTTACAATATACACACAGTTTACACTCAACTCTGTACACTTTATACTATACACACTATATACATGCTTTTACTCACATACTTATGTACATTATTGTATTCTTTCAACACTGCTCACACATTACTGCACTTGCTTGAAATTTTCATACATACCACTGTTCATGTAAGTATAGTAACATACCTTTGCTGTAGCTTATGACTGTGTATATATATTGTATAAGACATTTAGTCAAACCTTACTGCTGAAACGATCTCAGAACTGACAGTATGCTTGTAGAAAAATTCAGGTAGACTTCCAATAGTCATCATCAAGATGTAACAAAACTGAGTTGTATAATGTTTTAACCTTGAAAAAATAGGATTCTCTGTTGTCTTCGAACTGCTCCCTTTCTGAAATCTCAGTCCACTGTTTGTACTTATTTAACCCAATAAAGAATTGGTCTTTGAACAATTTCGGCTATGCTTCATGCCAACGATGAACCTCGGACCCCAGACTTTTATCCAAAAAAAAATTTAACTCTGCTGAAGAATTCGGATAGGGCTGTTGCTGCCACGAAAACTCAGTCAATACAGGAGATAAAAGTTCGGGTCTGCAATAAAGCTGGACTGTATGAAAAGAGCTCTGTTGCTGCCAAGAAAACTCAGTCAACACAAGAGATAAAAGTTCGGGTCTGCAATGAAGCTGGACTGTATGAAAAGAGCTCTGTTGCTGCCACGAAAACTCAGTCAACACAAGAGATAAAAGTTTGGGTCTGCAATAAAGCTGGACTGTATGAAAAGAGCTGCCATCGAGTTTTACTATTCCCCCCTCAAAAATTTGCAGTCTGCTGCTATAACCACCGAAAACCTTAGTCCAAGTAGGCTGCTGCTATAATCACCTCAGTCAAATTAGCGAAGGTAAACCTCAGTCTAACACTAGCGAGATACCTCAGTCACTTGCTAATTCGTTGGTTCAGTTTATTAAGAAATTTTGTGTATATATATATGCTTTTGTTAAGGTATTTTCTTAGCTGGCCGACTTAGAGAAAGGTTAGGTATTCTATTCAAATATTAAAACTTGTTTTAAATGTTACAACTTAATTATATTTTAGTTCTTTTATTAATTAAAAATATTTTATTTATTTAAATGTCATGTTTAAAGGGCTGACTATTTATTGAATATATTTCTTTTGATAAAGATAAAAAAGGGGCCAATTTGGAGGAAATTTACTAGGTTTGAATTTTTATTAAGTATTTAATGGGGTCAACCTTATGGGAGGGTAATAATGACACTTTTATTAATTCTTAAGCATGTCTTAATAACCACTTGTTTTTATTTAATTATTAAAAGAGTTTTAAGCAATATTAACATTTTATTTCTTTTAATAATTTATTTAAATTTGAATTGTTTTAAAACACTTGGAGGAGCAGATGTTTAAGGTTTTATTAATTATAAAACATGTTTTAATTCTTCAAATATTAGGTTTAATATTTTATTTAGTTAGCGGTCTTATTATTTTGAGGGTTTAGGGTTTAATGCTCCTTAGTTAGGTCAAGTAATTGATCACATGCTTCATAAATATAACCATCAAGGTGTGTGGGTGCCTAGTCTTCTTCTAAGGTACCATGACCTCTAAAACACGCAAATGACCACTGAAAGGGTCATTTGGACTCTTACAACTTTTTCAACCCACCAAGAACACATTCTAGGGTAATAGGACATGGTTGTGGTGTTGGGGAACCAATGACACAACTGGGGAACCAACGAACCAACTTAGGGGTACTTGACCATTCTACAGGGTGTTCAGGGCTTTTGCCATTGTCCCAAGGGCTCCAAGGGCTTCAGACTTGGGCTTGGACAAAGTCAAAAGGTCTCCTTTGACACTGACACTTACTTAACCCTCAGAGGCTCCTCAAGGAGCACCACGATACACTAACACACACCTGTTGGCATCAATGACAATTTAGTCAACAATGTCCCCCTTTGTCATTGATGATGTAATATCCCAAATCCCGATATTTTCTATTTCTAAACAATTATGCTGATACAACTGGGCATGCAAACTGCCATGCAAAAATCCCTATTTTATAGGAAAAATTAGGGTTAGGGTTTGTGAGATAGAATGCACACTTACCACTGATAACTGGCTGGACTGCTTCAGATAAAGTCTGCAAGTACTGAGAACTGGATCGGAGAGGAACTGATCTCTCTTGCCTCCGGTGAATGCCCCAGCAGCAAGACGCCCAATCAGAGAAAAAGGTGACGCCCTCAAGGAAGGAGGTGTCCAATGGATCCGCTGTTTTGCAGGGCTGATAGCCTTGTTGTGTCGGAGAGATTGGATGGAGTATGCTGAAGTTCTGACACCTCTAAGCAGGATAGCGTCTAGGTTCAGTGAGGCAGCTGCTCACGCCCCTGGGAGTCCGGAAATGCTGATAACGGCTTCGGATGAGCTCAGATGGAGCTGATAATCACGGAGTATTGGAGTATGTAGCTGATGATAAGACTGGTGCCTGAGTTTCGGAAGGAAACTGAGATCTGGAGGCCCCACAGCTGATTAGGGCTTTCTGGCTGAAACCCCCCCCTTACGGCTGCACCGTGCCCCTGCAACAATCTATACCCTGTGCTATATAACTGATGAATGAATGAAGAACAAGTGGTGAACCAGTATGGCTTACCCGGAATAAGACTAGGACAGATGTTTCACTGCCGAAATCCTGTTAGCTGAAGACTCCGTCTCCAACCCCAACTGCTGTGCTGCACGCTGTGTTGCTATCCAAGAGCTTTCCAAAATAATAATAATCATAAGTGAGGTCTCCTCTTGCTTTATCCTTTATTTATAAAGTTCAACTGCGCAAAACCTAATCTTTAACCTAATTAGGTCACTTTATCTTCTAATTTGCCGTTGACTTGCATGCATGCGAATGGAGACCTAAAAAGTGCATGCATCATTAAATAATGCTTCGGATGGCATGCATGAAGGTGGCCTTTGGCCCAGGTGGCCCTTCTTGACCAAGTGAGGATGCCCTAGATCTTTTATGGATGGCATCAGTCATGATCTGATTCCCTAGCTATCAGTAACCGCTCAAACCCACAAGAATCACATAGGTTAGCAGTTTTGGGCCTCAAGGCCTAAAAGGAAGAGGACATTACAGTCCTCCCCGCTCGAGATTGCTTGTCCTCAAGCAACTTCAAACTGGGATGCTGCAATACCTGTTCACCTTCCCAAGTGGCATCTTCTGGCGGTAGTTCTTTACATTGAACCAAATATTCCCTGATCACTCTGTTCCTGAGCTTCCTCTCTTTGGTCTGTATGATCCGTTCAGGAATCAATATCAGTAGTCCTTCATCATCTAAAGGGGGCAATTCGGTAGATGGAGCAATGTGTTGCCCAAGGGTCTTCTTCAGGCTAGACACATGGAACACATTGTGGATTTTGCTTTCTAGGGGCAACTCTAGTTCATATGCCACCTCTCCCACCTTCCGAATTATTTTGTATGGTCCATAGAAGCGGGGTTTTAATTTCCCTGCTCCTTTCTTTTTAAGTGAAGACTGTCTGTAAGGCTGGAGCCTTAAGTAGACTAAATCCCCTACCTCAAAGCTTCGCTCAATCCTGTGTTTATCGGCATACATCTTCTGTTGATTCTGGGCTGTCCGTAAATTCTCTTTCAATACTTTCAGGATGTCCTGACTGTCTTGTATCCA
>LPNX010483438.1:6613-92485 GCA_001517045.1 Pseudotsuga menziesii
CTTTATTGATGCCCTAGTGTTATAGCATTTATCTTAGTTAACCAATTTCCCTATCCACGCATGATTCTTATTGTCGTGCTACTGTAGGTTGAGCTTGAAGTTATTTCAAAGAATACACATGGTTATGTTGGGGCAAATCTTGTAGCTCTTTGCACTGAGGCTGCACTGCAGTGTATTAGGGAAAAAATGGATGTCATTGACTTGGAAGATGAAACAATTGATGCGGAAGTTCTGAATTCTATGGCTGTTACAAATGAGCACTTTCAGGCTGCACTGGGCTCTAGTAACCCCTCTTCCCTCCGTGAGACTGTGAGTAAACTAATTTATTAGATCAAACTGGCATTGTTTCTTGGGTATATTTGTTGAATTCCTTTTAATCGTCTCTTTATTAAAGATAACATATTCTTACATACAATTGAAAATCATTTGTCAGGTTGTGGAGGTGCCAAATGTTTCTTGGGAGGATATTGGGGGTCTGGAAAATGTCAAAAGAGAGCTTCAGGAGGTAAAACCTTGAACCATGCATTCCTTTCTCCATTTTAGTTCTAGTTTGTCAAAGGCTGCCCACTGTATTTTATAACTATAATTGATGATGTTTTCCTTGATTGTTGGCAGACTGTGCAATATCCCGTGGAACATCCAGAGAAATTTGAAAAGTTTGGTATGTCTCCCTCTAAGGGTGTCCTCTTCTATGGAACCCCTGGTTGTGGTAAGACGCTTCTTGCAAAGGCCATTGCCAATGAGTGTCAGGCCAACTTTATCAGTGTGAAAGGTCCAGAGCTCCTGACAATGTGGTTTGGAGAAAGTGAAGCTAATGTACGTGATATTTTTGATAAGGCCAGGCAGTCAGCACCTTGTGTCCTTTTATTTGATGAGCTTGATTCAATTGCTACCCAGGCAAGTATTATTTCTATACTATTGTAACCACAGTCTGTATATTATGTTATTTTGTATGTGGCTCTTCCTACTTGTTTATAGTCTCCATAATAAGATATGCCAAGGTTCTAGAAATAAATGAGCTTGTCGAGCTGAAGTTTTAGTCAATTTGGTTATCGGCTGACTTTTAGCGTGTTGAGCTGTGCAGCGTGGTAATAGTGGGGGAGATGCTGGGGGTGCGGCAGACACAGTTTTGAATCAGTTGCTGACTGAGATGGATGGCATGACTGCCAAGAAAACTGTTTTCATTATTGGGGCTACAAATCGACCTGACATTATTGATTCGGATTTATTACGACCCGGTCGCCTTGATTAGTTAATATACATACCTTTACCTGATGAAGCTTCCCGTTTTCAGATCTTTAAAGCATGTTTGTGGAAGTCACCTATTGCAAAGGATGTTGAAATTGCAACTCTTGCTCAATACACACAAGGATTTAGTGGAGCTGATATTACTGAAATTTGTCAGCGTGCTTGCAAGTATGCTATTAGAGAGCACATTGAAATGATAAGCACGTCTTAACATCAGTAGACCTTCCTGCTTGGAAGATGTTGAGAAATTCATGTTCCAATATATGATGATCAATTTTGTACATTAATATTTTTCCTTAGGGTACTTTTGGAAAGCAAGAAAATCCAAAATATTTGCTTTAATTATCAGTGCCTTGGAATATTTGAATGAATTTTGCTCTTCTGTCGTATTTAGGACATTGAAAAAGAAAAGAAAAGAAAACCCTGAAGCCATGGATGAGGATGAAACTAAAGTTGCAGAAAGAAAGGCAGCTCATTTTGAGGAATCAATTATGCAGTTACATTTGTTAGTTGAAGCTGTGGAAGAAGAGCATTTAACTATTCCATAAATAGGCCCAGTAACCCTGCAGTGGCATATACACAATTAAAAAACAGAAAGATACAAGTGAATTGAGAAACCTAGCACAGATCTATGTCTGCCAAAGCCACAAATGTTATAGTATCCATAGGACCATAAGGTAAAAAATAAAGAATACATATACCTTAAACATGTATGCTACACGATATTTCAGACCATTTGTACAGATTGATCTGAAACAAACCAAAGTATATGGAATATCATACAGTAAATACTAAAAACAAATTCTCTCAGGTAACTCAAAGTTTGCACATAACGTAGCCTTTATATTACTCACTCCATTGGCATGCAGTGTTGATACATATTGGAGGGCCTATAGTACTGTGTTTACAGTTCTAATTATTATTGACAATCTGCGATGTAAGAATGCAAATGAATCCTATCACAAGCTCATATAAATCAAAGTCTAGTCCCAGAATGAGAAAACTTGCTTTTAGTTTCCATTAAGGATATCCTTGAAATTGTATAGATGAAGAAAGCTATTATGCCTGCATCGTAGGATCTCTGCAGAGTGCTCTGCAAAACAATGGTACCATGCCTAGGAATTTGCAACCTACTGTCCAACATCTCCTTGTGCTGACATTGGAACATGATGTTCATACAACTGATTCTGTGAATTACTAGGGATTATAGTAGGTGGACTCCACTGATCTGGAACCATTAGGAAGTATGTTTGGAGAAAGTGAAGCTAATGTACGTGATATTTTTGATAAGGCCAGGCAGTCAGCACCTTGTGTCCTTTTCTTTGATGAGTGTAAGAATTTTATTAATCTCAAAATATTTTTTTATTGATGCCCTGGTGTCATAGCATTTATCTTAGTTAACCAATTTCCCTATCCACGCATGATTCTTATTGTCATGCTACTGTAGGTTGATCTTGAAGTTATTTCAAAGAATACACATGGTTATGTTGGGGCAGATCTTGCAACTCTTTGCACTGAGGCTGCACTGCAGTGTATTAGGGAAAAAATGGATGTCATTGACTTGGAAGATGAAACAATTGATGCAGAAGTTCTGAATTCTATGGCTGTTACAAATGAGCACTTTCAGGCTGCACTAGGCTCTAGTAACCCCTCTGCCCTCCGTGAGACTGTGAGTAAACTAATTTATTAGATCAAACTGGCATTGTTTCTTGGGTATATTTGTTGAATTCCTTTTAATCGTCTCTTTATTAAAGATAACATATTCTTACATACAATTGAAAATCATTTGCCGGGTTGTGGAGGTGCCAAATGTTTCTTGGGAGGATATTGGGGGTCTGGAAAATGTCAAAAGAGAGCTTCAGGAGGTAAAACCTTGAACCATGCATTCCTTTCTCCATTTTACTTCTAGTTTGTCAAAGGCCGCCCACTGTATTTTATAACTATAATTGATGATGTTTTCCTTAATTGTTGGCAGACTGTGCAATATCCCGTGGAACATCCAGAGAAATTTGAAAAGTTTGGTATGTCTCCCTCTAAGGGTGTCCTCTTCTATGGACCCCCTGGTTGTGGTAAGACGCTTCTTGCAAAGGCCATTGCCAATGAGTGTCAGGCCAACTTTATGAGTGTGAAAGGTCCACAGCTCCTGACAATGTGGTTTGGAGAAAGTGAAGCTAATGTACGTGATATTTTTTATAAGGCTAGGCAGTCAGCACCTTGTGTCCTTTTCTTTGATGAGCTTGATTCAATTGCTACCCAGGCAAGTATTATTTCTATACTATTGTAACCACAGTCTGTATATTATGTTATTTTGTATGTGGCTCTTCCTACTTGTTTATAGTCTCCATAATAAGATATGCCAAGGTTCTAGAAATAAATGAGCTTGTCGAGCTGTAGTTTTAGTCAACTTGGTTATTGGCTGACTTTTAGCGTGTTGAGCTATGCATCGTGGTAATAGTGGGGGAGATGCTGGGGGTGCGGAAGACAGATTTTTGAATCGGTTGCTTACTGAGATGGATGGCATGACTACCAAGAAAACTGTTTTCATTATTGGGGCTACAAATCGACCTGACATTATTGATTCGGCTTTATTACGACCCGGTCGCCTTGATCAGTTAATATACATACCTTTACCTGATGAAGCTTCCTGCTTTCATATCTTTAAAGCATGTTTGCGGAAGTCACCTATTGCAAAGGATGTTGAAATTGCAACTCTTGCTAAATACACACAAGGATTTAATGGAGCTGATATTACTGAAATTTGTCAGCGTGCTTGCAAGTATGCTATTAGAGAGCACATTGAAATGGTAAGCACGTCTTAACATCAGTAGACCTTCCTGCTTGGAAGATGTTGAGCAATTCATGTTCCAATATATGATGATCAATTTTGTACATTAATATTTTTCCTTAGGGTACTTTTGGAAAGCAAGAAAATGCAAAATCTTTGCTTTAATTATCAGTGCCTCGGAATATTTGAATGAATTTTGCTCTTCTGTCGTATGTAGGACATTGAAAAAGAAAAGAAAAGAAAAGAAAACCCTGAAGCCATGGATGAGGATGAAACTGAAGTTGCAGAAATAAAGGCAGCTCATTTTGAGGAATCAATTATGCAGTTACATTTGTTAGTTGAAGCTGTGGAAGAAGAGCATTTAACTATTCCATATAAAGGCCCAGTAACCCTGCAGTGGCATATACACAATTAAAAAACAGAAAGATACAAGTGAATTTAGAAACCCAGCACAGATCTGTGTCTGCCAAAGCCACAAATGTTATAGTATCCATAGGACCATAAGGTAAAAAATAAAGAATACATATACCTTAAACATGTATGCTACACGATATTTCAGACCATTTGTACAGATTGATCTGAAACAAACCAAAGTATATGGAATATCATACAGTAAATACTAAAAACAAATTCTCTAAGGTAACTCAAAGTTCGCAGATAACGTAGCCTTTATATTACTCACTCAATTGGCATGCAGTGTTGATACATATTGGAGGGCCTATAGTACTTTGTTTACAGTTCTAATTATTATTGACAATCCGCGATGTAAGAATGCAAATGAAGCCTATCACAAGCTCATATAAATCAAAGTCTAGTCCCAGAATGAGAAAACTTGCGTTTAGTTTCCATTAAGGATATCCTTGAAATTGTATAGATGAAGAAAGCTATTATGCCCGCATCGTAGGATCTCTGCAGAGTGCTCTGCAGAACAATGGTACCATGCCTAGGAATTTGCAACCTATTGTCCAACATCTCCTTGTGCTGACATTGGCACAGTATCTTCATACAACTGATTCTGTGAATTACTAGGGATTATAGTAGGTGGACTCCACTGATCTGGAACCATTAGGAAGTATGTTTGGAGAAAGTGAAGCTAATGTACGTGATATTTTTGATAAGGCCAGGCAGTCAGCAGCTTGTGTCCTTTTATTTGATGAGCTTGATTCAATTGCTACCCAGGCAAGTATTATTTCTACACTATTGTAACCACAGTCTGTATATTATGTTATTTTTTATGTGGCTCTTGCTACTTGTTTATAGTCTCCATAATAAGATATGCCAAGGTTCTAGAAATAAATGAGCTTGTCGAGCTGAAGTTTTAGTCAATTTGGTTATCGGCTGACTTTTACCGTGTTGAGCTGTGCAGTGTAGTAATAGTGGGGGAGATGCTGGGGGTGCGGCAGACAGAGTTTTGAATCAGTCTCTGACTGAGATGGATGGCATGACTGCTAAGAAAACTGTTTTCATTATTGGGGCTACAAATCGACCTGACATTATTGATTCGGATTTATTATGACCCGGTCACCTTGATCAGTTAATATACATACCTTTACCTGATGAAGCTTCCCGCTTTTAGATCTTTAAAGCATGTTTGTGGAAGTCACCTATTGCAAAGGATGTTGAAATTGCAACTCTTGCTCAATACACACAAGGATTTAGTGGAGCTGATATTACTGAAATTTGTCAGCATGCTTGCAAGTATGCTACTAGAGAGCACATTGAAATGGTAAGCACGTCTTAACATCAGTAGACCTTCCTGCTTGGAATATGTTGAGCAATTCATGTTCCAATATATGATGATCAATTTTGTACATTAATATTTTTCCTTAGGGTACTTTTGGAAAGCAAGAAAATGAAAAATATTTGCTTTAATTATCAGTGCCTTGGAATATTTGAATGAATTTTGCTCTTCTGTCATATGTAGGAAATTGAAAAAGAAAAGAAAAGAAAAGAAAACCCTGAAGCCATGGATGAGGATGAAACTGAAGTTGCAGAAATAAAGGCAGCTCATTTTGAGGAATCAATGAAATATGATCGAAGGAGTGTTAGTGATGTAGATATACGTAAATTTCAAGCATTTGCTCAAACTTTACAGCAGTCTCGAGGTTTTGGGTCAGAATTCCGGTTCAGAGATCGAGCAGCTACTACTACAGTCAGTGAAGGAACCACAGATCCTTTTGCTACACAAACTGATGTTGATGATGATGATGCATACATGAAGTAGTGTATGCATTTTATTGTTCTTGTCTTGGTTTGAGTCCACTTTGCTAGCAAGTCTTGGTCCGGATTATCTGATTGTTGATCACCTCCGATACTCTCAGTATTATCTGACCAGTTATAACAGGGATGATGAGAAAAGTCTGCTATGATCAGAATTTAGTTCCTTCTATATGGATGCAGCAGTTCGCATGATTACATTTGTTATTTTGTGATGCTCTGATTGCTGATTATGCTCAGACATTTGATGCTATGTAAATGATGTCTTTTGATTCTTTTGAATAACAAAGCCTGGTATTTTTTCCTCTGAAAACTAATTAATATGACATTACACGATTTACATGTGTATTAGATTTTATTTACAAGTGTTGTAATTAATTATAATGTGACTGCATAATTCGCATGTGTATTAGATGAGAATAAATGTATGATTCTTTTTTTTTAATTTAAACATAATATCATATTAAAAATTTATATTGATTAATAATGGACACCATTCAAACTACTAAAATATACTACTAAAATATAATGACCATACATAAAGTGACCAAAAATGACTAAATTAGTGACCAATAAATGAGATTAATGACCAAAATTCACAAATAAAATGACCAATAATTGAGAGATACATGACCAAACAATGAAATACAAATGACTAGAAAAATGACCAAAATCCGCATATCAATGACCAAAAATCAGTTTTGGTGGCTAATTTATGGTCTTTTATTACGCGACCAAATTTGGTCATATTCTAGCTTGTCATGTGATCATTAATTTGGTCACAAATATGGTCATATATTTGGTCATTGATTCAAATATATGACCAAATTAATCACCAAATATATGACCAAATTAATGACCAACCGACAAGCTATAAATGACCAATTTTGGTCATGTAATAAAAGACCGCAAATTAGCCACCAGCGATCGCCAAACCAAAAGTGGTCATTGATGTGCAGATTTTGGTAATTTTTTTGGTCACTAATCTCTCATTTTCCACTAGTGGTGGGTAATTTGGAACATGTGGGAATGGGATTACGTGACCTTCGTACATGTGGTTCACACTACCTAAGTTACTTGGAGAAGTGTGTGGACAGAAGTTGTGTTGTAATCACCTACCCTTAGCACATGTAATGTCTCTAGTTAAGGAACATTCTCTTAAAGTGTTCATGGATTGGTTAGATTGGACTTTGTCTTGTTAAATGGTCCACTTGTAGACTTAGTACAGGGTTTGCTTGTAATTACTCTCTTCCTTATTCCATAAATAGAAAGGAGGGTGCTTCTCTTGAGGATATTGGGTTTTCTATTTTGCAAAAAGTAAAGTTGAAAGTAAAGTAGTTCTGATAACTATATGCGCAAGGATGAAATATATATTTGACATAGAAGCCTCTAGTTTGCTACTAGGCTTCCTTCAGTGGTCAAATTCTAGACTGAAACCATGTGGCTATAAGTGAAATCTTTGGATTTTTTTTTTAAATCCATCAACAGGCATCGCTTTTTCGACATTCTTCTGACACTTCGGTAAAGCCATCCGACGGTTGTGTCATGAGTCCGACGCTTCCGCCCGTCAGACGGTCGACGGTTAAAGTGTCGGACTGCGTCGGAAGGTCGACTCTTCTAGTGTCAGATTGCGTCGACTTTCTGATAGTGTCTGGATTAAAAATCGATGACACTGCCATTTCTCCAACACTTCTTTCCTTCGGAAGGCCGATGCTGCAACAATCGGAGGACATCGGATTTTCGACGGTTTATGCAATTTTGGTTGGCACTTCGGAAGGAAAAACTGTCGAATATGGGACACAATGTTCTGTCGGATCTTCGACCCACATTAGTAGACTGTCAAAGATCCGACGTTATGCCACCGACGCCAAAAAAAAGTGTATGTGTCAAAAATGAGACAGAGAAGTGTCGAATTTCAGACATGCAAGGTGTCGGATTTTGGGTTGAAATTCTATTGTGACATAATTCTTCTTTCTTTTCAAAACACATATTTGGTTTTAGTTTCTCCTTTTCATCCATTTCACCCTCAAACATCAACATATCGGTGTATCATTGCACCTTATTGAGGCAATTGCTAGTTCTATTTCTCTTTTATACTCCTCCATTAACTCACAATTCAGCAAGACATCATCTCTCTACAATAAGAAGGTCGTCCTAGCTGCATTTATAAATTAGCTAGCAAGTGATTTCAATTCCCAAATTTTTAAACTGAAAACAAGGAAAGGCAGGGACATGAAGGGTTGCAATTTGGTTATTAGTAACACGCGTTGTCGTCACTTTAAACAAAGTAAATTCAAAAGAAGTCTTACAGGTTTCTCTTACATTCTCAATCCATGGCTTTTTAAATTTAAGTTTTGGAAACGTGTTACATTAATGTCAACAATCTTTTAAAATTTAAAAGTAATTACGTCACATTAATAATTTAAATATATAAATATATTTTCATTAATTATTAATTATTCAAATATATAAATATATTTTTATTAATTATTAATAATTTACATAAATAAATTATTTTTATTAATTATTAATAATTTAAATATATAAATATATTTTTATTAATTATTATACTATATTAAATATAAATATATTATTGTTAATTATGCATGTACATTCAAAAAAACTGATGTATAAGTATCTTCTTTTATCAAATATATATGGTTCTTATAATATTTATTTTATTAAAAACATTTATTTATTTAAAATGTAGAGTTTGATACACGACTTTGTTGGGAAGGAATATGACTTTTCGGTGCTTATTCGACAGAATTTGGTTGAAATTTAAATAAGAAACTTGCAAATTCTCTCAAAATATTGGATCTATCTAAATCTGAAAAAACGATTTGAACAATATTAATTTCAATTTTTTTAATAAAATAATTGCCCGATTCCAGCAAGACGACAAAATCGTTGAAAGTTTAGACAAATCCGTTTCATATGTTTAAAGATATCTTAAGATACAAAATGCTTAATTCATTAATTATAAAATCATTAAAAATTATTAACATATATCAAGTTTGATTTACCAGTGAAAATGATATATGCATATATTAAATAGTTAATATTTGTTTCTACTTGATCATAATGATTTTTTGAATTAAAAATTAATATATTTATAAATTTATAATTTTCTCTTCATTATATTTTTACTCATAATTAATGGAGTATGGAAAGCTTATTATGGACTTGAAAATAATTGTAAATACACGTTTCATATTCTTATAATAGTTTCTACCTTATTGAGAGCATGACTATGACTAATACTTAATGTACAAGACCAAGATAAACAACATGAAAACTATAATTCAAATAACTTGTAGCATATCTTCACTAAATTATTAGCCAATTGAGGAAGAGGTCACCTTTTAAAAAATTAATAATATTAAAAGTCTTAATATAACTAAATATATTATTTTATGATGTAATAAAGAATCAATAGGTAAGAGAAAGTTAAGATATTACACAAAACATAATGATATGAAATATTCAATTTCCCACCTTTATAATATTAAGAAGGTTAAAAATGAAAATCATTTTCTCATGAAATATCATCTTTATAACCTCATTAAAGTGTAATTTCAAAATATTTATACAAAAATGAGCTCCCAAACCTTCACCATATTACAACTATTTTGATTTAAAATTACTGTTAAAATAAAATTTGACTTTTCATCATCATGATTTAAAAAATATATTCTATAGATTATAATTCTTAAAAAAGAAAATCACTTTGTCATAAATAATCCTCCTTAAAACAAGTGATTTCAACAGATTTATAATAACATTGAACTTCCAAAACCTTTTAACCGTCATAACTATTTTGACATAAATAAAATAAAATTCCTTACTCGTCATTATTTAGAAAATGCATTCTATATTGTATTACTTTCGTTATTTACATTTACATTTAAAAGCAAATACCATAAATACATACCAAACCGAGAGCAAACGAGCACTTAACTTTTCTCATTAATGTTTAAATATTTCATTCCATATGTAAAATCCTTTATATTTTAAGTTCATTCATAACTCATGCATGCTAACAATTATTTATCAAAAGCAAACACAATTTGAGAGATGCTTTTTTATTATTTTTAAATACTACTCAAATTATATATTCATAGTTGTACTATAAAAATGTGTGAGATTTAGTCATCTAGGTTTGAATATTATTAGTTTCTATTTTTATTAAGGCATCAGCATATAATGGTTGAATTTTAACTTAGTACCTGAATTTCTAGATTTTGATAATTATGTTTTAATGATTATTGTTATACTTTTATCATTATATAGTTACATATTAAATTTTTCAATATTAACTTGCGGCAGAAATGAAGCAAGGATCATTAAAAGAAATAGAAAACCGAATAGCGAGAAAATCGAGCAAACTTTCTTCAAAAGAAATCAATGAAATTCAAGTACAATACCAATTATGAAAAGCAACCCCTCCACGAGAGAGGTTCAACCTCATTCACAAGAAATCCTAGCAAAGTGCAATGGATCTTCCAAGAGAGAATAAGAGAATAAGAGAGCCAAAAAATTGTGGTTCTTTCTTTTTGCTATAGGCCTTCCTTAGAGGTGTGCACAAGTGTAGAGAGAAGAGAAGATGATGTGATGATGATAAACAAAGTGTGAGAGCACTTTATTTATATTCCTTTGTTCCCTTGACTTTTTCCTTAATGGGGCCCGATATGTACACCTTCATTGAGGCCAACTTGCTAGTTTTGATCTTCATCTTTTATTTATCTTCAAGTTGACTTGTCTTCTTGTCTTCATTTTCTTCTCGGAATTCTTCAATAGTTTGTCTTTCCTTCTTGGTTATTTCTTCACCATAGAAAAGTTATCCTTGTTGATGTTAACCTCCTCACATGCAGATCAAATTCACCCATAGAGCTCTAATGTTGATTTGAATATACTCTAAGAAGTCATGAACACTTCTTAGAGCATATGCCAAATTCAACATTAGATTAGACTTGTATATTCCATAAGGGGTTAAAATCCCCTATTAAATAAATAAGTAAAATCACTCTAATATAGAATACATCACCCCTTCTTAGAGAACGCAATATGATGTCTAGCTTCATTCTTGAAGCACTCTTTCTCAGAGTAAGCATCTCAAGCCTTATTTACTCTTGGTCACTTCTCATGACTAATCAAGGCTACATGAGGCTCATCCTTTACCAACGATTGGTCATTTGACATTACCTCTTTGGGAAAATGTTTTCATAATGTTCCCCATTGCTACAACCATGGAGAAACATCAACACTCGCTTTAAGTGAGGAGAACATTCTACATCACGTCAAGCTTCACACTTTGTGAACATGTTTCTAATCCATATTGGATTTGTATTGCATTAAGTACATTCGCCATTAGCATAGCCCCATGAGCAACTGTATCATCTACCACTGACATGGCCCCATGAATATATGTTTCCTTGATTCAACGTTTTTGTATGTATGATCCATTCACCACTAGCATAGCCATGTGAGTGAATGTCTTTCCCATACTTCTCATATGTACTCTTGGTCCATTCAATTCTTGAGCATTTCAACCAATCATCTGTAAAACCATCTTGGTGTCTATGTCATTACCTTATCATGACGATATGTCACACATCTGTAAACCATGTCAGTTTCTAGGCCAATAAATTCTCATGAATGTTTGCCACTTACCTGTCATGATATATCAGCCATTGACTTCAGATGAATTTCTGCCCAATGTTTCTCATCCATCAACACTCCCTCTTACTCAGGGAGGCATTCTCCATTACACCAAGCATCACACTTGGTAAGAAATTCTATGTCTAGAGCCTCACATTCTAAGACAATACTCACCACCTCAACATTTACTCATAACATTGCACTAGATCCATTCACCACTAACCATGAGTGAACATTCATCCCAATATTGCACATGTAACAATCCATTTACGCCATCCACTACTAGTGAGATCATCATGTGGCCATTTTCCCATGAGTGGATACTCACTTGATCATTTATTTGTATCATGTTTCGTATGAAGTCCCGTAAGAATCTTCCAAAGCTACACTGCTTCAACACTTGTGACACTTGTTGGGATATACTCTATGTATACTATACTCAGAGTGCTGCAAAAATCTACTTCCCACTAAACTAGGATATCACATCTTATCCTCAAGCTAAAAAAATACCCCAAGGTGTTCCTTTCTATCTACTACACACCCTTCTCAACTAGAATCTACATAACCCTATAGCCTCACTTCACAACCTGAAAAAACATATAATGCCATATCCAGTTGTACTGTTCATGTACCTCAACACATGATTTTCCACAACCCAATATGCATGCCTTGTCTCAGCCATAAACTAAATGAGTGTGCTCACTGCAAAGCAAATATATATCCCGGTGTTACCTAGGTACATCAAGGATCTAGTCAACTATGCGCCATAGTGGGATCTACCAAATATGAATCTAAGGAACAATCCCTCATCTTCTTCAGAGTTTTCATCATAAGTGTAGCCATGGACTTGCAGCTCATCATATAGAGTCTTCTCAAGATCTCATCAGCGTACTTCCCTTGATTGAGAAGGATCTCTCCTAATCTCTACTACACCTTCAATCCTAATAAATCAATCCAACATCCTCGAACTATGAGGCCATATTCCTCTTGGTGAATGAGGTACTCTTAAGTAAGGTACCTCCTCCATCGACAAACTATGCAGCGAGTACTCCCTCTATGTAGGAGCACCATGCCCCCACTGCATTAGAGTATCTTTCTCCCTTTGCATTTGGACACTTTTCTCAGGCTCTACATTTGAGTATTTGGTATTGAAGCAACCTACTTCCTTCTCCACTATTGATCTTTTTGTATCCATCTGTGCCATCTCCCACCAACTGGATCCACTAAGATGAGACTCTTGATCCCTCAATAACACTGAATACAATCCATGACTCTCTCTGAGCCTACAAACTGGTTAACTCAATAGCCTATATATGTCAATTTGGAATGCCCGCTCGATCACTTAGAAGACACCACTGAAATTCCTATTTTGTTGAAAGTACACTAGGAGCACATGTCTCTCTTCATCCTCCAAAGTATCATGAGGCCATACTAGACTCTTTCTGATCGCTGCAACATCACTAGTGAGATACACTCATACTGCTAGCTCTATAAAGTCATCCTGATAGTATGAAGGATGAATAACTATATCAGAGGGAACTATACCCTCATTATTTGCAACCTTGTACTCCTCACTATTAATATCCATATGAGACTCTTTAGACTTCCTGAAGGTTACAACCTCATGAAAGGTAACATTCTAAATCACTCCAATTTAACATTGTCTTGGAATGCATATTTTGTAGGACTTCAGAGTGTCGTTGTATCTCACGAAAGTACCCTTATTCTCAGAAGGTTCTAACTTCATCCTCTAGACAACCAAATATCCTCAAATGCCTGATCTCTAGCTGTACTCTTGCCTTACAGAATATATGAATCACTTATTTCATTGAAAGGAGATATGATTCACTCTTGACTTTACAGAAGATAGGAATTACCTTTATGAATGTTTTCTTAGGAGTATTATTCCCAAAATCTAGTGAAAACATTTGATCTAAGCATAAATACCATCTTGGATGCATCTTCCTATAAGAACACGAGTATACTTTCGCAGTATTCACAATGGACCTATTCTTTAATACATGAGATAAATTTCCAAAAGGGTTAAGCAATACTAATTTAAATAGTTATGTTATTTATCAGTAAAACAAGAATTCGATAAATAACACTTATTGCAGAAAACATCAAGTTCTTATCTTTGCTTGTTTTGTTGACTCCCTCTTGATCTCTGCCTTCTTGCAAAAATAGTATTCTTCTTCCTCAAGTCATGAACTCCATGGAATTGTTCAATTCTTCATCTTAGGTCTTCATGCCTTATGGAGAGGATCATACATAGTACAAGAAACATCCAATGATTTCACTGTTGTCGATCTACATGTATCTAAATGTACTAGGTCCAATATCCTTGACCTATTATCACTGCATGAAACAATTATTTTGGTATTCTTGTTATTTATGCATCTTATGTAAAATACCTTCACGTTGAAGCTCTAGATTTCTTACAAGTACTCTTTCCAAAGTTTATTTGTTGTCATCATCAAATTTTTCTTCTTCTTGTTTTCTTCTCAGGTGGAAGTTCTTCAACATCAGTTGTTGATGCATCTTCTTTTCTTTTATTTTGAGGGAACTTCCAAGTATAGTATCCAAATGAATGGAAATTATAATATTTGACCTTTGAAAGATATTGTACACCATCCAACTTGTCTTCTTCTTCTAATACTCAGCACCATCTTAATAAAGGCTAAAATATGACAAAGAAACCGTAGTGGGAAGTAGGTCAAAATTGAACTTTATCAAAACTAAAAAATTACTCCATAGGTGAAGGAGCCCTCCTTAAGCAACATCTAGAACACTATTTTTCAGTTTAATTTGTGGCTACAAGAGTTCAAAACCGAAAGCCCTAATTCCTTGATTCTGGTAGAAATTACGTCAAAATTGATTTTTCACAAAACATAGATCTACTTCCGCAAATAAGTGCGCCTTCCTATGGAGAGATTGAAAATTTTCTTTGCAAGTCTAATCTTTGGAGAGAAATGTCCAAACTTGGAATCCCTAATGTTCATATTAGGGTAGAAACAATCACTGGCAATGGCTTATATTCACTACTTCTCTAATATCATCTTGAATTTTTAACTGAGCAGTACATTTTTAAGATATTAATGATTATTATTCGAACTTTTATCATTGCATAATTACACACTAGAAATTTCAACATTCACTTGCTACAGAAATAACACAAGGATCACTAAAAGATAGCCATGCACAGGAGACACAAAGATTTTACTTTAGGAAACATAATAAGGAGAAAACTTAGCAAAATTTTCTCGAAAGAATTCAATCCATTTCAAGTAAAATACAAATCATGAAGTTGAACCCTAGCACAAGAGAGGTTTTCCCTCCTTTCCAAGAAACCCTAGAAAGGGTAGTGAATCTTCCAAGAGAGAATAAGAAAACCCAAAAATTATGCTTCTTTCCTTTTGTTAAGCCTTCCTTGGAGGTGCACACTAGTGGAGAGATAAGAGAAGATGATGTGATGATGATAAATGAAGTGTAAGAGCATTTGATTTATATCCCTTTGTTTACTTGGATTTTTCTTCAATGGCGCCAACTTATACACTTTCATTGGGGATGACTTTGTAGTTTGGATCTTCATCTTTTATTTATCTTCAAGTCAACTTGCCTTCTTGTCTTAATTTTCTTATGGGACTTCTTCAATGGTGTGAGGACCCTGCAGCAAATAATTAATCAAAATACACGATATAGCAGCAGAACTCAAAATCACTTTTATATTAATCGCAGGCCACTTCGAGGGGGCAACCTCCTTTGATCAAGCTCAATACAAAATAACTTCACGGTGCCTTCCTTGGCCTCAACACACACTTATATACTAAAAATAGGCGCCAATAATATGGGTCAAAACCATGGGCCAATATAAACTATGGATCAAAACCATGCGCCAATACTATGGGTCAAAACCATGGGCCAATATAAACTATGGATCAACAAATACTATAGGTGGCTTACAAAGCATATGCGCCCAACAACAATAACACAAAATATGGATCAACAATTACTATGGGATGACTTACAAAGCATATGCGTCCAACAACAATATACTAACACGGTAAAGAGAAGGATTGACATGGGTTCCTAACATCCCCTCCCCCTTAGAAAAAGATTTGTCCTCAAAGCTTTAGATGTGGAAATTGTCGCTGAATCTGAAGGAGTGGTTACCATGTAGCATCCTTGGGCTGCATTCCGTGCCATTGAATTAAGACCTCTATGATAGAGTGAGAGCGAAGCTGACGAGTGCGATTATTGAGGACAGCCTTCGGCTCCAAAAAGATGGATCCTTCATTATCCAGTTCTGGTAAAATAGTTTGGCCTTCGATGTTGGTGCCAACAAATTTCTTCAGACAAGAGACATGAAATACGGGATGAATGCGGGAAGAAGGCGGAAGTTCTAATTTATAAGAAACAGACCCAATCTTCTGAAGAATCCTATATGGCCCATAGAATTTTGGAGCGAGCTTATGACGGCCTTTGAGTTTTAGTGAGGATTGCTTGTAAGGCTGGAGACAAAGAAAATCCATATCACCGGCTTCAAAAGTGCGCTCAGAATGGTGCTAATCAGCTTGTTGCTTCATGCGATTGCTTGCCATGCGAAGATTTTCGCGCAAAATGCGAAGAACCTCATCGCGGTTTCGAAGGACCTCGTCAACTGCCTGAACTAGAGAACTGCTGGGGGTGTAAGGAAGAAGAACTAGCGGTGCCTGACCATAAACTGCTTCATATGGAGTCATTTTAGAGGCAGTGTGGTAAGAGGTATTGTACCACCATTCAGGGAGAGGGAGCCACTTTTCCCACTGATGTTGTTGCTCAGAGGAGAAGCAACAAAGATAAGTTTCCAAGCATTTATTGATCATTTCAGTCTGACCATCCGTTTGTGGGTGATAACCTGAACTCATCTGCAGTTTGGTGCCAGTGTGGTGAAAGAGTTCTGCCCAAAAATGACTGGTGAAAGTCGCATCACGATCCGAGATAATGGAAGAAGGCATTCCATGAAGACCAAAGATCTGGGCTAGGAAAATTTGAGCAACAGAGGAGGCTGTATAGGGGTGGATGAGAGCACAAAAATGACTATATTTGGAGAGGCGATCAACCACAACCAAAATCACAGTCTTCCCTCCATATTCAGGGAGCCCTTCAATGAAATCCATAGAAATATCTGGCCATATCTGGGTAGGTATGGGCAAGGGTTCGAGCAATCCCGGAAGGGGTGTTGTTTCACCCTTATTGCACTGGCAGGTATCACATCCAGCCACCATCTGTTGAATTGTCCTTTTCATGCCCTACCAAAAGAAGTTGCGCCGTGCCCGTTCATACGTTTTGAGAAAACCAAAGTGCCCAGCTGATGGAGAAGCATGGAGTTCATAGAAGATAGACGGTTGAAGAGCTGTGTTCTGGGGAAGCACCAGACGACCCTTATATCTCAGTGAAGCACCATCCCTAGAGTAATGTGGGACAGCAGAAGGGTTGTTGTCCAAGCATTGGATGATTTGAGATAATGAAGAGTCATTGACATAACCCTGTTGAACCGATTGCAACCAATTTGGAACAGGCATAGAAATAGCGGAAAGAGAACCTTGGTCATCAAATGTGCGAGAAAGGGCATCCACCACAATATTGTCCTTACCCTTATTATAAGTGATCTCATAGTCATAACCCATGAGGTTGCTAACCCATTTCTGTTGTGCTGGGGAGGATACACACTGTTCTAGGAAATATTTCAAACTCTGGTGATCAGTCTTGATGCAGAAATGATTCCCTAAGAGGTAGGGTCGCCACTTTTGTACTGTATGCAAAATAGCCATCATTTCCTTCTCATATGTAGAGGCAGCTAAATTCTTACCGGAAAGGGATTTGCTGGTGAACGCAATGGGGTGTTCATCTTGAAGGAGAAAAACACCAAGTCCATTGCCGCAAGCATCACTCTCAATAGTGAAGGGCCTGATGTTGGGAGGAATTCTTCCAGGAAGGAGCTGAATACGATGGTCCTCTGGTCGTGAAGGTGGAAGTCCCACTGGTTCATTAAAAACACATGTATATCGATCCAGAATTTGTTGGAGATCCAGAGGAGTAGTGGGGGCCACTGATGGTTGCATTTGAATGGAATGGAGCTGAGCGATGACACCATGGGAACTCTTCTTAAGGATTTTTTCCATGCGATGTGAACTGATGATGCTGAGAGACCCTGGTGTAATTCTTTCAATGTGTGTTTGTGTCCATCAGGGGAGAAATACATCCAAAGTTAAACAAAATCCCATAATATGGGGCCAAGTGTGCGTAGCCATTGAGCGCCCAAAACCACATCACATCCGCCTAAGGTCAAGGAAAACATGTCAGAGTGGAGGTTATAATCTCCCATAGAGATACGCACATTACGACACTTCCCTTTGCAAGGTAAGGTGCCCCCATTGGCAACCATGACTTCAAAGTTGGAGCAAGGATGGATAAAACAATCAGCTTGTTTGGCGATCCGAGGATCAATGAAATTATGAGTGCTTCCAGAATCAATGAGTATTGTAAGAGGAAGCTTCTTGAAGTAACCGCGTACCCACATTGTTTGGGGGGGCGTGACTCCAACTAAAGCATGGAGGGATATCTCGGGCTGGTCATCCTGAGATGGACAGTCAGTAGGCGGCTCCTGAATGTCAACCGGAGCATCCATTGTATCGGGAGCTTCTTCACCAATTTCAGAGGCAGGTGGAGAATCCAAATCCAAGAGATAGAGCTTTTGTTGAACACATCGATGTCCCCGATTGAATTTCTCATCACAATTATAACAAAGCCCTTTTTCTCTGTCTGCCTACATCTCTGTTTCAGAAAAATGCTTGATTGGAGGTGAGCGAGGAGCTGGCGGAATGGGAGGTCGTTGAGAACCCATATTTCAGAAGGGAACAAAAGAGGAGTTGGAGCGTTGTTGGGCTACCAGCTTGTCTTCTGCCAACTTAGCCAACCCCAAGGCTTCCATCATTGTGTTGGGACTGAACATTTTGACCTCAGAGCGAATTGCATCCTGTAGACCACTGATAAAACAACTCCGGTAGAAGTCATCAGGTAATCCTTCAGTGTGATTAGCTAGTTTCTCAAATTCAGTTTGATACTCTTTCATAGTGCCAATTTGGTGAAGTTTAGTGAGAGCTCCTGTGAAGTCATCAAAAGCACCAGGACCAAATCGTTGCAAAAGGAGCTGGCAAAAATCAGGCCATTTTGGCTCTTCATGAGCCTAGATGTACCAACGATACCATTAAAGAGCTTCCTGTTCCAAATGAAAGGAGGAAAGTGGAACGTTGTTGACATCAAAATTATTATGAATACTGAAATACTGTTCTTCCCGATAGATCCATCCAGTCGGATCAGTACCATTGAAGCGAGGAAAATCTAGCTTCGGACTGTGAAAATTGCTGGAAGAAGAGAACCCATTGTCTGATGAAGACATGGACTGTCTTCTGGTGTTCATAGCTGAATGCTCAAGATGGAGACCGAAAAATTTTTCATCCAGTTCTTGGAGTTTGGCTTGGATGGCTGCAAGTGCTTCCTCCATGGTTTTTGCTCCTGTGCGGGTGGCAACCATAACCAGGAGTTTTTTTTATTTTTTCTTAGGGGGGGAGTGGGTAGAAAAACAAAAACAGAAACTGTTTCAGTAGAGGAAAATCTGGATTTGGGAAAAAATCGGAAGGGTAATGTGGGTTTGAGTAAGTTTTGGACACTGTCGAAAGGACAGGGAAGCAAAAAATGGGGATTTTAGGAGCGGGGTGAAAGAATGAGAAAATTTGGTAGAGAGGGACAAAGAAGCAGAATGAGGAAAGGAATATGGTGGAAAAATTTGAAGACGTTTGGGTGAAAGTCGAAGGAGTTATGGCGAACCCTAAAAATAGACAAATGTGGGATTTCGGGTCTTGGGAAGTGGAATTTGGGATAGGGTCTTCAGGAATGAAATATGCAGAATGGAATTGCAGAGGTGTCAGTGAAGTTTCAGGGAGAACAGAGTTGAAACCAAGGAGATATGGAGAAGAATTTTTTATTTTTTTTTCAGGAAGGGATCTGCAACGGCGCGAAAGTGATCGAAAACAATGGAATCTGCAACGGCACGGAAGTGATTGGAAACAAATGGATCTGCAACGACGCGGAACTGACCAGCAACAGTTCTGGACAGAGGAAATCTGCGATTGTGCAACTGAAAATAGATATGGACCCCAGGTATGTGCGGCTTCCTATCGGTTCAAGGGAATCACTCAGCCACCAATGATGTCTGACGACTTGCGTATTGGGGCAGTACCCCTCACTCCATGGCTCAGGTAAAACTGATAACTGCTTGGCCACAAACGACAGCTCTTGGTTTACCTCACGGGTGGGAACTAGTCAATTAGGTAGGGGTCGTTGCCCTTTTCGCTGGCAGGTCCTCTCAATGGGCCAGCTACTTCGAGGTTCCTGTGGTACTCCTCAAAATGAGTTTTAGGGCTTATGCCCAAGTACTTCCCACAGTTAAGCGGATAGGGATTATTCCCAGATCCAAACCTGCAACAGAAGCGAAAAAAAAATTTGGGCAGAAATTTCACCCAACGAGCCCATGAAAGTGCTCTGATACCAGATGTGAGGACCCTGCAGCAAATAATTAATCAAAATACACGATATAGCAGCAGAACTCAAAATCACTTTTATATTAATCGCAGGCCACTTCGAGGGGGAAACCTCCTTTGAGCAAGCTCAATACAAAATAACTTCACGGTGCCTTCCTTGGCCTCAACACACACTTATATACTAAAAATAGGAGCCAATACTATGGGTCAAAACCATGGGCCAATATAAACTATGGATCAACAAATACCACAGGCGGCTTACAAAGCATATGCGCCCAACAACAATAACACAAACTATGGATCAACAATTACTATGGGAAGACTTACAAAGCATATGCGTCCAACAACAATATACTAACACGGTAAAGAGAAGGATTGACATGGGTTCCTAACAAATGGTTTCTTTTTTCTTGGTTATTTCTTCATCATAGAAAAGTTATCCTCATTGATTTTCATTTCCTCAAATGGAGATCAAATTTACCCATACACCTCTAATGTTGATTCGACCCCTCTCAAAATTCTCTTACACTTCTTATAGCCTATGTCCAATTAAATGTTATATTAGACTTGTATATTCCATGAGGGGATAAAATACCCGACTAAAAAAATAAGTAAACTCACTCTAATATAGAATAGATCACTCATGAGAGAAGGAAATGTGACCTCTATCTTCCTTCTCGAAGCACTCTTTCTCAGAGTAAGCATCTCGAGCCTTGTTTACTTTTAGTCACTCCTTATGTCTAATAAAGGGTACGAGGGCCATTCTCTACCAACCATTGGTCACTTCTCATGACCTCTTCAGAGAATGTATGCAAAATGTTACCCCATGTAGCAACCATGGAGAAACATCAACATTATTAACTTTGAAGATATAATCAAAATTAATTTGCACTCCAATCCCTTTGAATCATAAAATTTTAATTAATTAAAGCCTATGTCAAATTCAAATAGTCATCTCAATTTTCTTTTGTAAAAACTATAACATGAACTAGCCAAATATTTTGATCCAAGATGAAGGTCAATCTTCATGGATCCTAGATTTTTCTAAATTTGAAATAAACATTTATTAAAAAAAATTATAAAAAATAAATGGAAGTTTAATTCATAATAAGTCATTTAATTAGAAAAAAACTAATGATAACAACTAGGTAATTTATGATTACAAGTTGAATGAATTTGCTAGTTATTTTTTTTTAAGATGGAGCCCTTCTATTACTGCTACAAATACTATAAGATATTTACATACATTAGCCCCTTAAAGCATGAAGTCAAACACTGGTCCGGCAACCAAAAAAGGAAGGTAAACAAAATAGCCCAGAGAGAAAGGCGAACAAGCATGAGAGCAACCTAGTCTTTCAGCTTAGGGGCTCGATCATGTACACAAACGGAAAACACCAATATGAAAGAAAACATAGGCAGACTATACAAAAGGAGCCAAACATAAATATATCCCAACACAAACCACAGAGAGCATCGAACATACCCTCAATGGGGAGAGAACTAGCGTTTGCGAGAGGACTCGGCTTCATCCTTGGCATTATTGTTGTCGTGCCCATTCCCTTGGTGTTGAGGCCTAGAAATTCGCAGGCAACAATAGTAAGGGATTCTCCCCAATCAACGTTCCCAAATAGCCCGTGAATATTTGGTGTAGGGAATCCGTCCAGTTTGCGGTCCGGCTACCATAGGTCAGGTAACAAAAATAAAGGTTTCATCAGTTGCGGCCTAATCCACCGTGTATATTTTTGTTATTTTAGAATTAAAATTTGATATGCAAGTGCCTATTTAACATGTAGATTTGATAAAGAATGCCAGGAGTATTCACAAAGTGATGCACAGTTTCTTACCTTTCGTCTTAAAACTCACAAGCACCTAAATCACACATAAAGCAAGAAAATGAGTACTAACTAGGCTATCTCTAGAGAGCTAGATATTAATTCATGAGTAATGCAATACTTTTCACGTGTTATGGAAAATCACAGATAGCTGTTCTTATAACCAAAACATATAAACATGAATAAAAGTATACATGATAAGATAGCTCATCAACAGTTAAAAAATCCCATTACTCATAGTGGAAAACATCACAGAATATACTAGAGAACATTCAGGCAAATAACATAGATTTAGAAGGTTAGAACGCTCTCACATTTAATGAAACACAGTAAAAAATGAAATAGTTCCCCTTCAACATTGTTCATTTTATCACATTGAAAACCTTCCACATAACACCTTCTCCAATAGGCACAATTTGCAATTTCTCATTGTAAAACGAAATAGTTCCTCTTACAAACAATAGTTCACAAGTTTGTCCACAGGAAAAAGCCCCTGTAAGTTCTAACTTCCCTATATTTAAACTAGATCCACTAATTGCTTGGGTTACCCCCAAAACGTGTGACCTTTCTGTCCCCCAAAACATTTAATGTCCTCATTTTTATCTTTTCTATGCGCACTTATGATCTCCTTGGTAACTGACAGATCCTTCCAGGTCTGGGCCTTTGTCGTCATTGGTTTTGCCTTCTTTCTCGTTTGCTCTCCTTGGGATCCTGCCGGTTTCGGTTCGATCTTTGCTAACACTGCCCAGCTCCCTTCTGCCACTTGTCTCCCAGCTATGCCTTTGCACAGTAATTATTTGTAAAAGTTTCTTGAATCCATCTTCAAGTAAACAACATCTATCATTCATTGGGACTGTATTTTCAATAATAAAAAAACTACATCTACCCAAATGAGTAATCATCAAGAAAGACCGTGTATTGCACTCCTGCTCTGAAACCTTAACAGGTGCTGGCACCACTATCTCATCTACACACGGGTTTAAAAACTCACCAACGACAGGAAAAGAAAACTCATCGGTGGCTCAAAACACTAAACATTGGCCGGGTAGTCTTATCTACAGCCGCATAAGCGGGTCTTAACAGGTAATGGGTACTGCGAAACCATTAAGCCTATCGGAGTTGGAAGAGCTAAGACCTAAATCGTGGGTGGGAAAGCTTCCAATCGGCACTCGAAAAGACATCGACGTCGAAAGATAAATGTGTTACACGGCCGCAAGGGTGGAAGAAGAAAGGATACGACCTCCGATCCAACACAAAACGATGAATATCCCATCCATCACAAAGCAATGAAGAGCAATTACATGGCAAGTACCTAGTTGCTTTGGGAGCCACAACGGTGGAAGGTAAACAAACGACAACCTCCGATAATATCTTAAGGAAACAAAGTTTCGACAAGTTGTTCGAATGACCTCTGCAGTTCAAAAGGCAGCGATCAGACTCTAAACTCTACGATCCATAGTAGTTTCAAACATAAACAATAAAAACAGGAAGAGAGTTAATCTTCCAAATAATCCAAAACTAAAGCATGACCAAAAATTTCACGGGTCCAAACGATTCAAAACAACATAAAATCATGAGGGGGGGCCAAAATTGAAAAATTTGGGGAAAACAGTTGCGGCTGCAACAATTGGCGATTACCTTGTGAAGCTAGATCTCTGGACGATACTTCCTTGAGTGATAGACTATTTAAGATCAGGTAACCTATTGAATTCTTCCATCTATCTAGATTTCTCAAATGGCAAATGTATGTACCTTAAATCATTGATGATAGTCCGATTTGGGAGAGTGGAAACCAGGATTTTGTAAGTCAAGATAACTCTTTTGAGGCCGAAAGATCAATTTCATTGTTACCTCTGTCTTTAGGTAGCTACCATCTTGGACACCACAGGATTGTAGCATATGGTAAACAGAAATATTCATTTGTTCCTCATTCCCATGCCATTCTAGCACTTTTCGTGCTTTTGGACTTTTGTCCTTTTCATATGAGTCCTCCTGCATGCCTTTCTTTCTGAATTTTAATTCAGGCTCCTCTATCCCAAGTGTCCTTTTGTGTGAGAGGTGTATTCACGTTTTAGCTCATGGACGGAGAGGAAATTTCAGTGATTTAGTACTTATATGGTTCCACATTTGTTTTGATATATAATGCTTTCATAGGAGTTTTTTGACTCTTATCTGCCTTTTGGCATTCATTTCTTGGCATGGGATCATTTGTATCTAATACACTGTTTACCTTGCTTCTTTCCATGGGCCCTTTGTTGTCATTTCCTAGGACATTTTAAATGTGATATGGATGGAGCCTCAAAATAGTATTCTAGACCTTTTGATTCTGGTATATGTCACAAGGGTTAAGCAGGACTTCAATGCGTACATAGCTATTCGAGAAAACTGCTAAAATGGAAGAAGTTCTTTTAGATAAACATCAATACACAGTCTTATACCCAAGAAGTTTAGTCAGTCCAAAATTCTGATGTTCCCCATGCAACCGTGGGTTTTCCTCCTTTATTGAAATCGGTAGAAATTAAACTAAAACAAAACTAAACCACCTAATTCAAAAAAAACGGCTAGGCCATATTATTTATATACAAGATACAGGGACACAGACAAATTCAGGAAAAATAAGGTTTGAGAACTAAGCCATTTACTGGTAAGTTCTCTTCCCACCCTTGTAAATCTTGCAACTTGTAAGTTGAAGGGCCAAGCTTTACTGCAATCTGGAAAGGACCTACCCACAATTGTTGGAATTTCGTGTGTTTTCCTTTTCCATCATGGAGGTGGTCCCACTTCAGAACCAAATCTCCCACTTCAAAGTCTTTTGTTCTTGCCTTGTGTTTATCAAACCATCTTTTTATTATCTCCTGTTGTTGCTTAAAGCGCTCCCTGGCTTTAGATCGAGACTCTTCTGCCTTCAGGAGATTATATATCCTTATTTGCAAGACTTCATTATCAGATCCCCTATATTATTGAGCTATTATGGAAGAGGGTAGCATGATATTAGGGGGAATAATGGCCTCTTTACCATACACAAGGGTATACGGAGACACTCCTATCGAATACTTGGGGGTGACTCTATCAGCCCAAAGAGCGTTTGGTAGCGCTGAATGCCAACTCCTCTGGTTTTCTATCACAGTCTTTTTTAAAATTCTAATCAAGTTCTTGTTAGTAGATTCAGCCAAGCCATTTCCCTGTGGATAGTAATTGGTAGAGTAACGCAATTTTATTCCTTTCTCATGAGCAAAATCAGTTAACTTAATCGATGAAAAGCAAGTAGCATTATCAAAGACTAAAGGAATTGGAACTCCAAACTTGGTCATAATATGGTCTTGCAGGAAGTTTATGAACGCGTCCTCATTTATTTTGCGTAGCAGGATGGCTTCGACCCAATGAGTGAAGTAATCGGTTGCAGTCAAAATGTACTTGTGTTGTAGGGAAGAGTTCGGCTTTATCTCCCCAATAATATCCAACCCCCATTACTCGAATGGCTCTGTGATCATCACAGGCTTTAGTGGTCCAGCTGCTTTAGATTGTCTTCCACTACACCTTTGACAAATGTCGCACTTCTTGACATGGGCGTGTGCATCTTTGAAAAGCGTGGGCCAATAGTATCCAGCTTTGAGAGTTTTGTGAGCTGTAGTATCTCCTAAAAAATGTCCCCCAACAGGACCGTCATGCAAATCTGTCATTACCTTCTTCGCATCTTCTTTTTCTAAGCATCGAAGAAGAACTCCGTCGTAATTTTTTCTGAATAATATTCCTTCAATAATTTGATAGGAGGTTGATTTAAGACGCAACGCTCTTCTTTGCTTAGAATTCCAATGTTTTGGCAACAATCCTATCTAAAGGTAATGCACAAGATCTCGATACCAAGATTCAGGGGCTGTGAACAGAGGACATACATCCATCAGATGTAATTCAGCCTCGTCTTCCCAGGCATGTTCTTCATTGTTTCCATTTTCAATCATTAATTTGCACAACCCTTTCCCTTTAACTATAGAAGCTGGCTTGAACTTGAGGTCATACTCTTGAAGAGCTATTACCAAATTACCCCTTCTTTCTCCTAACTCCTTCTGTACAAAAAGAGACCTTACAGCTTGGTGTGGGACAATTACCTTAGTCCAGTTTTTTAATATGTAGGGCCTGAATTGTTTCACCGCTTTGAACAATGCGTAAGCTTGTTTATCTATAGCTGGGTAATTCAATTCGGCCCCTTGTATACCAGTGATGATAAATGATATGGGGAACTCATCTCCCCCATCTTGCTTCTGAGTAAGCATAGCTGCTAGCGAATCATCAGATGCGAACGTGTATAGAATAAAATATTTATCAAAATCTAGGATTTTTAGGGAGGGTGCGTGCGCAACAGTAGTTTTAATCTTGTTGAATGCATTTTTTTCAACCTCAAGCCACTTGAATTGTACACTTTGCTTCACCATTTGCTGCAGAGGTTTGACAATTTGAGCGAAGTCTGGCACAAATATTCGCACGAAGTTTATTGTTCCCATAAATGATTGCATCCCCTTTTTATTATGGGGCAAGGGGATCTGTTCGATGGCCTTGATCCTTTCTAGGTCTATAGAGATTCCCTTCTTTGAAACTATGTGACCCAGCAACTTACCCTCCGTAAAAGCGAACACACACTTCTTGGGATTGAGTGAGATACCATATTTTCGGCAGCGTTCAAAAATATGCTTTAGATGAAATGCATGTTCTTCTCTCCTCTTTGAGAATATTGTAATATCATTGAGATACACTACAACACTACAACCAATCAAACCATGGAAAGCTATGTCCATATCCCACTGGAATGTAGCTCTAGCATTTATAAGCCCAAAGGGCATTCTTCGGTAAGCGAAGGCTCCCCACCTGGTCCTGAATGTTTTCTTCAATCTATCTTCTTCAGCTACTAATAATTGATTGTAGCCTGAGAATCCGTCTAATAAAGAAAATAGTTCAGAACCTGAGACCATTTGTAGTAGGTGCTCGATGGGTGGAACAAGATAATTGTCTTTATCCGAAGCGCGATTTAAATTTCTTAAATCCACACATAGCCTGATTTCTCGAGATTGTTTCCTTGCTGGTACTAGATTTGAAACCCATTCAAAGTGTCTGACCTTAAAAGTAATTCTAGCATCCAATAATTTCTTAACTTCACTTTGGATTAGAGGCTCCAACTTTGGGTGCATTTTCCTTAAAGGTTGTTGATAAGGTTTGACTCAATATTTGATGGGGATAACATGCTGGATGATACTGGTGTCATATGTCTTCAGATCTTCGTATGTCCAAGAGAAAACATCTTTATATTGATTAAAGAGACCGATGAACTTATCTCTTTCTGCTGGAGAACAACATTTTCCAAGATTCACATATTTGGGCTTTGTCTCAGTCCTTAGATTTATCAATTCGAACTGTAGGGATGAGCTGTGAGTCTTCACGTTTGCTGGTCTTCTAAATTTTTCATTTAAATCAAACATCTGCTCTAAGGTTCTGACTCCTTTAGGGATGAAATTATCAAATTTCAGCTCAGCCTGATGTTCTTCATCATCAATAATCGCCCCTTTAAATACTTCGTCATTCGTTAAGCATTCTATAATATTTTGATTGTCGTCAAACACTCGTAGGTTGGTAATCATGTCTGGAACCGAGGGCATAAAAAGCAGTTCAACGGAGCACAGATTATTAGTAGGCACAAGCCTAGCAGCTGCTGTGGCCAACAGGTCAGCAGCTGCATTCTTAAGTCTTGGAATTGATATAATATTAAATGCATTAAAATATTTGAGCAAATCCCATACCTCATTTTGATAAGCTTTTAAGTGAGGATAAATACAATGTATTTGATTCCAAATATGTTTTACAATTATTTCAAAATCTCCAAAAACTTTCAGATTATTTACCTTTAATTCGATTGCTTTCTTTAAACCTTGGACCAACGCTTCATATTCAGCTGTATTGTTTGTACATTCAAACTTTAACCTACATGAAAGAAAGGGTTTGTTCTTCTCGGGGTCTATCAGGACACAGCCGGCCCCAGACCTTTCTAATGTTTTAGATCCGTAAAAAAAAAGTGTCCAGAAATCGCTACCTAGTATATGGGAATCTACTCCTACTGCTAAGTTTACTATTTTACAGTCAATTTCATCAGCCTGTGAAAACCGAAGGAGATCAGGCTGAGCGTCTGACGTATCACTGACTTCTTCTGCTTGGTAATTTCCCGGTTCTAACTCAATAAAATAATTTCCCAACACAGAATCCACTGGTTCGTTGTTTTCCTCAAGCTGAGTAACCTTGTATTTCATATGGGGCTCCCTTAAAAATTTTATTTGATTCGGGATTCCTTTATACGGGAGCCACAGATGTGACCAGTTCGAGGCAAAATATCCGTTTAGCTTTGCCGACCTGTCTCTGCTCAAAACAAGCCCATAAGCGTCTGGTATGTCGGCCACCACGATATTGATAACTTGACACACCTTATCATTTGAAGACAAGCGAACTAGGACATCTTCCATTTCCCCAATCACCTTCACATTCGTCCTATCCAACTGAACAACCCTCCAAGCGGATGGCTTAGGATGTCCATTTATCCTTTTGCAGACTGATATTGGCATGACGTTAACCGATTCCCCTGAGTCTACCAGGAAATTATGTACATTGTGATTAAAAATTTCAAACGTGAGAAGGAAAGGTGGATTCTTGTTCTTAGACTTACCCCCAATGCTTGCTTCCCCGATTTCTTCTTCTTCTTTGGGTTGATTTTTAGTGGACAGCCTCTCCTCTAATGCTTCAAGCTTTTTCAAAAGTTTTTCCTTCTGCTGCGGCACCTTACACATTTCAAATAATGAGATATTCGCTCTTACCTTCTTTATATCTTCCACAATGTCATAATCCATCTAAGGTTCGGTGGGATGTGATTTATCAACATTCATTTTTTCTTCATTGGGCTTGGCAAACGTATCCTTTTGTCTAGGATCTTGACTGGTGATAGTGAATTCGGGGATTTTATCAACTGAGAAATTATTTTGAAATTTCTTAACATTTTTCTGAAGCCTTTTAATATTTGGGAGCATGAGACTGTCTTCTTTCACCAACCCTTGGCTCCTTGTTCTTACATTCATTTCCACGACGTCCTCGTATTCCCAATTCATTTCTTCCTCGGCATCGAATAACGAGACAGAGTTCCATAGAACTATGGTCTCATCCTCTTGTTCTTTCGTTGACGTATTACTGTCTTTTCTTTCTTCATCTTCATCTTCTTTTAATTTAGAGTCCAACAACTGATTCATCACTAACGTCATCGAGTTTATCCATTGAGGACAATTCTTTTCAGAGTGTGGTTGTTGGTGGAAAGTGCAAAATTTGTCCATTCCTACCTTTGTTAAATTCATAGATGCCGAATTGTGCGGAGGGGGTTGGGATTGATTGTTGTCCTCCCGTTTTTTGTAATAGGGCTTGTAGAACTTTTGGGCTTCCTTTTCCTTTTCCAAGTCTATGATTCTATTAGAAAGCTTCTACATCATTTTTGCCATACTTTCAAAATCTGGTGATTGCTCTTCCTTAGGCTTAGTAAACAACAAGGCTTTCCTTCCCACATTTTTCTCTCCTGATCGTTCGGGATAATCTTCGATACTTTCCCTTTCAGCCTCTACTTTTTTTGCCTCCTCATAGATCTTTGCTAAAGTGGGCTTGGCCTTTATTTTGGCAAACATGGCCAACTCAGGTCCTAAAGCTGAGGTATAATATTCAATCAGGACTTTATCCGAAGGTCTGTCAGCTTCAGAAAAATTCTTGAGGTACGCTGCAAATATTTGGGTGAAGCTGTGCACCTTCTCCTTTCTCTCTTTATTTAAGGCACATAGTCCTTTCATGAGGGTTGCATGAGTCTTTTGGGCCGCATATTTACTTCTAAAAATCCTCTCGAAGGTATCCCAATCAGGGATAGAGTTTGCAGGAAAACCAAAGTACAATGATGCTGCAGTTCCTTTAAGGGTGTGCGGGAAAAGTCTGCAAACTACATCCTCATGTTCCACATCCCTTAACCCTTCTATTGCCAAATAGAAACTTTGCAAGTGGTCATCTACTAGTATCTTCTCATTTGGGTCGAATTTGGGTAGCATCTTTTCAAAATATTGGGGTAAATCATGCAGCAGAGGTGCTAGGTTTAAAGGTGATTTGGCTTTCCAGGCAGGTGGTGGGTTCGGTGGGTTAGGTGGTTGATTTGTGTTTACGCCTGCCATGAGTCTAGGTAGAGAGTGAGGGGGTGAACGAATAGGATTATGAACAGGAGAACTGTGAGGAGTATCAGGGCCTTCTTGATTCAAAGGCAGTACAGCTTCCTGTAAGTATGTTTCTACAAGTTCTTCCCAATCCCCAACCAGCATTGAGTCTTCCAAAATAGGACGATCTTTCCTTTTATATTCTCTTTTGGGAAAATCAGGGATGATAGGAAATCCTCCAATCTTCTTCACATATTCCCTAGTGTGTCTTCTCAGATTATTAACAACTTCGTTGTCGACAGAATACAAATGTTCTCTACCCTCTCCTTCCGGAATTGGATTAGGAAACACACTGGCTTCTAAACTGTTACCGGTGTAATAGTTTCGGGAAAACGGGTTTCCTCGACCAGCCATGCACTGGCGGCCCTCCTTCTAGCGCCAAAAACTGTTGAGGCCTGAAAATTCGCAGGCAACAACAGCAAGGGATTCTCCCTAGTCAACGTTTCGAATTAGCCCATGACTGTTTGGTGTAGGGAATCCATTTGGTTTGTAGTCCGACTACCGTAGGTCAGGTAACAAAAATAAAGGTTTTATTGGTTGCGGCCCGATCCACCGTGTATATTTTTTTATTTTAGACTTAAAATATGATATGCAAGTGCCTATTTAACATGCAGATTTGATAAAGAATGCCAGGAGTATTCACAAAGTGATGCGCAGGTTCGTACCTTTCGTCTTAAATCTCATCAGTACCTAAATCACACATAAAGCAAGAAAAGGAGTACTAACTAGGCTATCTCTAGAGAGCTAGATATTAATTCATGAGTAATGCAATATTGTTCACGTGTTATGGCAAATCACAGATAGTTGTCCTTATAACCAAAACATATAAACATGAATAAAAGTATACATGATAAGATAGCTCATCAACAGTTAAAAAATCCCATTACTCATAGTGGAAAAGATCATAGAATATACTAGAGAACATTCAGGCAAAGAACATAGATTTAGAAAGTCAGAACGCTCTCACAGTTAATGAAACACAGTAAAAAATGAAATAGTTTCCCTTCAACATTGTTTATTTTATCACATTGAAAACCTTCCACATAACACCTTCTCCAACAGGCAAAATTTGCAATTTCTCATTGTAAAACGAAATAGTTCCTCTTACAAACAATAGTTCACAAGTTTGTCCACGGGAAAAAGCCCCTGTAAGTTATAACTTCCCTATATTTAAACTAAATCCGCTAATCGCTTAGGTTACCCCCAAAACGTGTGACCTTTCGGTCCCCCAAACGTTTAATATCCTCATTTTTATCTTTTCTGTGCGCACTTATGATCCGCTTGGTAACTGACAGATCCTTCCAGGTCTGAGCCTTTGTCATTATTGGTTTTTCCTTCTTTCCCGTTTGCTCTCCTTGGGACCCTGCCGGTTTCAGTTCGATCTTTGCTAACACTACCCAGCTCCCTTCTGCCACTTGTCTCCCAGCTATGCCTTTGCGCAGTAATTATTTGTAAAAGTTTCTTGAATCCATTTGCAAGTAAACAACATCTATCATTCATTGGGGCTGTATTTTCAATAAAAACAAACTACATCTACCCAAACGAGTAATCATCAAGAAAGACCGTGTATTGCACTCCTCCTATGAAACCTTAACAGGTGTCGTCACCACTATCTCGTGTACACACGGGTTTAAAAACTCACCAACGGTGGAAAAAGAAAACTCATCGGCGGCTCAAAACACTAAACATCGGCCAGGTAGTCTTATCTATAGCCGCATAAGCGGGTCTTAACAGGCGACGGGTACTGCGAAACCATTAAGCTTATCGGAGTCAGAAGAGCTAAGACCTAAATCGTGGGTGGGAAAGCTTCCAATCGACAATCGGAAAGACATCGACGTCGGAAGATAAATGCGTTACACAGCCGCAAGGGCGGAAGAAGAAAGGCTACGACCTCCGATCCAACACAAAGCGATGAAGATCAGATAAAGCATTGGCGGGTGGAGCACTTACATGGCGGGTACCTAGTTGCTTTGGGAGCCGCAACGACGGAAGATAAACAAACGACAGCCTCCGATAATATCTTAAGGAAACAAAGTTTCGACAAGTTGTTCGAATGACCTCTGCAGTTCAAAAGGCAGCGATCAAACTCTAAACTCTGCGATTCATAGTAGTTTCAAACATAAACAATAAAAACAAGAAGAGAGTTAATCTTCAAAATAATCCGAAACTAAAGCATGAGCAAAAAGTTCATGGGTCCAAACGATTCAAAACAACATTAAAATCATGAGGGGGGGCCAAAATTGAAAAATTTGGGGAAAACAGTTGCAGCTGCAACACTTGGTTAGCGCCCTCCTGACTTGATTCCTCCATATCAACATCCGCATTTCGAGGAACGCGCTGAAAGGGGGAGCTGAAAGCCTCAAGAGCCTGCACATATGAACAAGATTGCTCTCTGCATCATGTTTGAATGTGCCCATGGTAATACGGACCAGTTCCTCATAACTATCCCTCTTGTTAATGGAGCGAGAGAAAATGAATTTGAATTGCCAATAATTGGACATTACAACGTCTCCACCCAGCTTCATGCCGAACTCACCAAAAATCTCATTCTCCATGAGATCTCCTTACCATACTTTTACCCATGCCTCTCTGTAACCACCTTGCTGCTGTTGAACCTCACCACCATCCCTGTAATACTTGTGCTGATGAAGTGGTTCAGTCCTCTCATGCAGACCTCTATCAAACGCCCTTTCAATAGCGTCATGCGGACAGTTAGTCCCTTAAGCTTCCGCCTCGTGAACCTCCGGCGCATGTTCCTCGTGAGCTTCAGCTGCGTGGCCAAACGCTGTCTCGTGAACCCCTGCCTCGTGGCTGGCATCCTCTGCATCGCTTGCCACTTGGTTTAATTGCATGTCACCCGCATCCAGGTAATTCGCTAGTTATTATTTATAAATGACTGATTAATTTAAAAAAAATTTACAGTAAGGGGATTCGTTTAATAGCGGTTAAAATTACACCAAGGGGAGTGTTTAAATGACGGATTAAGGACGGTTTTAATGACCGATCAAGGATGGGTGGTGGAGATAAACCAGATTGCCATATGCCTCCAACAATATTCATCAAGCACATATATCCAACTGTGTAGATTTAGGATGGACTCACTGGCTACACAAAGGTCATTGCTAATCCTACGGTTTTTTTGTTTTTTTTTTCTAATGAAAATCAGGAAGTGTAAGGTAGATCGGTTCCATCGTTTCAAGATTGCGAAGCCATTTGAGTAAGGAAGTATCGAGTCTTCTGCAGGTTCACGGGTTCAATAGAATGGCCGGAACAAGATAAGTCCTATCGGCGCTCTCAGTTGCAAGTCATGCAAATGTGCTAGTTACTTAGCAATCTAAAATCAATCGAGAGGCTGATATAATATTTTGGGTCGCTATTTAAATTCAGAGTGCGCCTGGGATAAAATATTGACAAACACTAAACGGGACCAGATGTGATGTCACATATTGCGATTCATTGTGTGTGCCGCCTGACGCAACTAAGAGATAAGGTGGCCTCCTTGGCTGACTCAACGTAGAAAATACGACCCGAGCATCATGAAGCACACTAGCCTTAGCTTTCGCCCTCCTCGGCCCTTCGCTTTTTCCGATCCTAGGCTTCCTGTAAAATCCTCTGAGACGCAGAAAAATCTAAAAGTCATTTGCTGAGTCGATGAGCACGACACGACACATATATATTTTATAATTTTATACATTGATGGTACTTTTGATCAATTACCCACAAATAACGAAACTTATTGGGTGAATGGCTTCCATTGAAAGTAATTCCAGATATAACGCTCGTCAATCTGACACCATGTGATAGAATATTTAGTCCAGGTTCAGTGTTTCTGAACAAGCGTCCAGGTGCAGTGTGTTATACGGACTATTAGCCAAAAGCCCAATATCGTACTTGACCGGGTAGTATTGTGTGTTGTATTGTAAATTTGTAGATTTCTCTATAAATATGCTGCAGCCATGAAGGATTTTGGGTGTGAAATGTAGTGCACGAGCAATGTCAAATAAAAGCGCAGAAGGTACCCATTTATCAGTATGGAACTCTCCAGTTCCGTATCTGTTGGGTGGAGTGGGTGCCATGGTCGTTCTGGTAGCATTTGCTCTGATTATTCTGTCATGGCCATACTTCAAGGAGTGTAGTACCGCCTTTTCGGAACATCTAGAAAATATCAGATCAACTGGGCATCATAATCATCTTGAACATGGAGATGGTGGGGTGAATGAGAGGAAGGAGGATATGTCAAATCTTTCAGAAGATAAATACGAAATGAAAGTGATTGTAATTATGGCGGGGGATGAGAAGCCGAGCTTTATTGCTACACCGAGCACTATAGTTGTCCATGAAGCTTCAAATCCCCGTGAGCATGTAGATTTCGTTGAGCCTTCCCGTGAGATACTGTAGATGTCTCATCGCAGGTGAGTAATGTTATGCGTTATAATTACATCTGCAATTTTCCTTGATATGTAATATTCTATGGAGTAGTTGAGTGACATCTTCCACGCAGTTGCAGCCGCGAGAATATCACTGCCCTTCGGCATAAAATTTGTATTGATTTGTATGATAGTTTTTTGAAGTGTAATGTCAATTGTTTTAATTTCCATAAACATATCGTAATATCGTAATATTCTTTGGTGACATTGCACATTACCAACTTATATCTCGTAAATTTTGGAAGCTCCAGTTCATGTTTTCACGTAAAGGTTAGAATAGTGGATTGAATGGTTAATAACGAAACGAAGAGGTATAAGGTAACATCTACACTTTTATTCGGGAGATAATCTATTTTATATGATAAAAAAATATTATTAAAAACATTTGATCCTATTAATGAATTGGTTATACAATTTTTCTCTTAACCGCAATGAATTATAAAATTACTGAATACATTTTAAAATAGACTTAAATAAAAATTTAGAACATGGTTGAATATTTTGATTCCAAACCTCTCACGATCATCTGAATTATTCAATGAATAAAAATTACTAAATACATTTTAAAATAGACTTAAATAGAAATTTAGAACATGGTTGAATATTTTGATTCCAAACCTCTCACGATCATCCTATCCATGGTATATTATAGTGAGTATGTTTAGATATTAATTAGTGGAGACTAAAGTATTCATTAGTATAAATGTTGATATCATGTGTGACGTTATTTTTTTTCTTTTTTAAAATCTTGATTTGATCTCGAAAAGGTGTAGAAGAGGCATGTGTTTTTTTAATTTTTAAATAGCATAAAAGGATAACACTTCATGAACACCTCATTTCCGTCAAAGAAGTGATATTCTTTTAATTTTTTTGGAATACCTTTTGGGAGGTACTTGAGAATATTGAAGAAACATCTTATGAAGATAATGCCTTAGAAAAGAAGATGGCATGCAAGATGATAATCAATCCTCATCTTGATTAAAGAAGTTCGACCTTCTTTATTTGTTTTTTAATACTTTGGGTATATTGAAGAAACAACCTATGAAGAGGTTCCTAATGAAGATAATTCCTTGGAAAAGGAGCTTGAAGAAAATGACATGCAAGATGATAATCAGCCCAGAAAGGATTTAGTGAAGAGAAAGCTCAAGAAGACATTGGAAATGACTTGGAAGATATTATTGAAGACTTTCTCAAATGCATTATTGATGAACCATCTCATCTTACTTTGGAGACTTAAATGTTGATGAAAACATTGATGTACCTACTGTATTTCTTCATGTGGATGAGGGTTTAGTACCTTTTTCTCCTTCTCTTGATTTGATATTTAATGATTATATCGAGGAAAATTCTACATGTGATGATATTATTGAAGATCTCTTTTCTTGCAATGGGGGTGATGATGATGTACATTTTCTTCATAGGGACATGGATTATTGGCATTTTGTTGGTCATCCCATTTTTTATTCTTTTAATTAGGGGGTACATTGGATTGTGAAGAATTTGATCAGCAATTTGACATGAAAATTTGTCAATAAAATTATTTCTCGCCTTGTATACTTTCTCATGATGATGGTGTACAGATGCTTGAAGGACATTATTTTATAGATTTGGGATAGTCATCTTCTCTCAATTCTTCGGCACTGATTGAGCATCCTTTGGAAAGCGGTTTTCAGCCTTGCTATGTAGATATTTTTAAGGGTTTTGGTGGTTGAAAATGACACTTTGTAGCAGTATTTTGAGCTAGTTTTGTACCAACCATGCTTGCACTTCAATCTAAGAAATTTGGTTCTTTGTTTGAGGGATGACATTCACCTTCCATTTGTTGGGTTTTTCATTATACATCCGGTTTTCCATACACAAATTTCCTATCATCATTTGGAAGATTTTCGTGCAATTTTTTATGATGATATATGGTTGTGCATGGAGGATTGTATTGCAAATCTTGAAAAACCATGTTTACTCTCTCCTAGGATGGATTTCAACCTTCATTCTCAACCACATGTATATGAAATTATTGCATCTTTTGGACATAAAGGAGGTGGTTTTATCAGGTTTTATTGCATGGTAGAGAAACAAAGTGTGTCCTCTTCTAGGCCGAATTCAAGGCCTCTTTTCTAGCCATATATTTAAGGATTTCTTACTAGTTTTGAAGCTCATTTGGGGAATCAAAAAAAATTATAAGAAAATGGCCATGATAAATGTAGTTTGTACTTGATCCCTATCCAAGAAGGGAAAGAGGTTTCTTATGAAAGGGGTCATTCTCCTTGGAAAGGGTTTGAGGAATTTAGGTTCATGAACTCTTCCATTTCTCAAGCCCTACTCCAATGAAGATAATAGCATCTAATCAACTCATCAATGATGTGATTTTGTCTTAGAATGTCTCTAAAGAGAAGGGAAGAAGGCCTAGCATGGATGTTATGCTAAGGTGGCTTCATTGGTTGTACGATTTCACTTGATTGGTTCACTTTATCATGAATAGAGTAGGTAATATGGATGAATAAGCTCATCAATGAGCATTTGATGTGTTGTTGTGTGGAAGAAGAATAGTGTTGTTGTGAGGTTTTTATGTTTCTAGTGGTTAAGCTAGCAAGTGTAATGTAGGGGTTTTGGGGTTCTCATATGGCCTCCTTTGCAATATCAAGCATATGGTGCAGAGTTGAAGCCATCTATTACCCCCCATATCCTCATGGGTGTCCACATGTGCATATATAGGAAAGTTATACGAGCAGTATTGACCAATGTAAGATAAACTAGTAGTCAAAGGAAATTTTTGGGTAGGTATGGTATTTTGGAAGTCTTGAAGATGATGATAGATTCTTAACAACCATTTTTTGGGAAGTCCTGAAAACATAACAATGCATTAAAATTTTATTCTAGAAAGCCTTCTAACAGAGTTGGAAACAAGCTTAATTTCCAAAACAGAAAAACCAAAGAAATAATGTACCTTTTGGTGGTATCGTGCCTTCCATCCCCATTAAAAATAAAAGGAAACCAACATCTAAAGGATAAATTTGTCTTATTGACACCATGTCAACACCTACTATGAAGAAAACAAATATGACTTTGGCATAACCTATGGAAGAAATCTAGTGATTGAAAGATTTCTCTACTCTTGATATAGTATATTGATACATCAAATTTCATTTTGGAGGATATTATCCTTGCAACATTTGTCACGTCCCCAAGCCTCCGACCGGCAAAGAGGACGCGACTCCACTAGCTCTATCAAACCACGCTAAGAGCCCATGAACATGTACAGGCATAAAAGTTGCCTAAAACAGAATGCTGAAAGAGAATTTAAACTAAAATGTGCACACAGGAATGTTTATCATACACAGATGCAATTTAATCACCATACACAGCGGAAACATCACACATTTAAGCCAGCATTCATTCATCATGCATTTATCATGTTCATTTCATTTTCATTAACGGTAAATATAGAATTGCAGAGGTAAAATGCACAAGATCATTTATCTTATGAGAGCTTTGCTCCGCAACCAGCTACGTCGCTGCAACGTTCCACCCAACCATAGGCCAGCGTGCTCATCAATATCTCAGCAACGCTGCCACCCCCGAACTGGGCATGATTATCCAAGGAATAAGGGAATTAGCAGGCTAACACATAGCCAAAGGTAACCAAAACACAGCCAAGACAACTAAGTTGGGTTTATCAGGCCATCCAGGAGTTGGAGAAGGAAAATTGCTAAGCTAGTGAGCTCATTACAGAGCCAAGAATACCCACACCAGAACTAGCCTGACCTTTAAAACACCCATCCACACCCAACACAAGGAATCAGTCCCTTCTCTGCTACATAGTCCCTCAGGCCCTGCATTCCCTTCCAGTTCTATTCAGGGGTGATGGAGAAGAAGGTCAGCCCTCTAGCTCTGTCTGTGTGGTTCTAACACCAGGTTTATCAAGCATCCAAGCCAAAATCCTTACTCCTCACACAGTCCAAAGACCAGCCATTGCACTCAGGAAACCAATTCAACTCTCATAGCTTAAACAGGGAAAAACGAATTACACAGCCCCATACGTAATAGCAAAAACGGCTCACAACATGGGGAAAAACACACAGTACTGAAGCTTATCAGCGAACACAACTCACAGCAGGGGAAAACGCCCCAAATAGTTTGTGCGTGAGACCAATAGTCAGTGACACAGCCAAAAACGTGAATGGGTCTTCACAGCCATGGTAAAACACATGAAACTTCCAAAAACGTGAATGGAAAATGCACCAGCAGCTCCAAAAACGTGAGGAAGACAACCCAGTCCCTGGCACTACAAAAACGACCTCCAATTCATGGGAAAAATGAAGCCAGCAACCAAAAACGTGGAATGAAAGACACAGGAAAAATTCCAGCTGCTCCCAAAAGCCCCAACGTGAAGGAGAATGGTGAGGAAAAATGGAAGACGTGAATGCATAGCAGAATGGCCTACGTTTGTGGGCATTTTCCTTGCCAAGGAAGTCAGAACACGTTTTTCAAAAATGGGTCTCTGCCCAATTCGAATTTCTTTGCCCATACTCTTCCCATTCCATGCAATAACTAACTCAACCACATTCTGGCAGAAATAAATGATTGGAGAAAAAAGACAAGAAAGGTAGTTGACAGCTTGATGGGTCTTCTCATAGACATTTGGCTTTTCCCCATGGTCCATAGGTTAAATATTTCACCCCCCCTTATCCTTAGGAAATCATGCCCTATTCGATTTAGTTGCCGCTACCGTAGCTGGTTGTGTCCATTAATTAATTATGATGCATATTTACATGATGGCCAACATATTATATGCCGCATGCCCCGATAGACCTCCGGTGACAATTAAATCCAAAACATAGCATTACTGATCAATGGTGGGGCCTTGGCCTTTAGCTCCACACCATGATCATTACAATATATACATCATATACATCTAATGTAACGGGGTCAAAACCGGGGCATTACAACATTCAAGGAAGTAGTATCCACCACATAATTGTAACCCTTGACCATTTTAAGCTATCCTTACTTCAAATTTATTTGAAGTCATTCATGATGCTAACAATAAATTGGATGGTTTCTAGTGATAAAGAGATTGTCCATGATCTAAGTTTATACAATATTATTTTTAAATGGGGCATTAGCTCTAGAGAATCCCTATGATTGTATCATGCAATTTGGTCACCTTGTTTGGAAGCCTTATGGACCATATACTTGAAAGTGATCCTTGAAAGATGGATTGTTTGTTGGGAAACCTCATGGACATAAATTTGTTGTTGATGTGATTTTTATTGAGAGCTTAATCTTGTTGATATCTGAACGAGGGTGACCTTTGTTTTTTATCTTGTGGGCATTGCTTCTTAAAGTTCCTTGTGGAAGGAGCCTTTGGATACTATAAGGTGGATGTTTAGGATTATCAAGGAGATTGGTTGGTTAAAGAGCCCCACTAAAAAATGGATTTAAATTTTTTATAGACATTTCTTGGAGCACATCTCTTGGGGAGGCCTTTAGAGGCCATTTTGCATCATGGCCAACAATTTGTTTCTTACTTGATCGAAATTCCCCCTTCAATAAGGGTCTCAATAAGTATCTCATGATTATACAAGCAGCATTGAAAATTTTATTTTATTACATAACTTGTTAGGATTTAGTCACTGTGTGGGTGTTTTGTATTATATTACCCCGCCCTAGGCTAAATCTAAGGAAACAATTAATATTTTATTCTAAACGAAGTTTTAGCTTCTTCTATAAATGCATATATGCTTCTTCATTTCATTCCATGGTAGGATTTTGATATCTCTCTCTCTTTTGTAGCTTCTTTGATATAAATTTCTTTATTGTGTCTATGGTGTTAAAGGTTCTTTCTATGTGGTGAAGTGTTATCAATCTATAAATATATTTTTTTCAATCTATTATTTTTGTTTAAATGTTAATGGCACAATTTTAAAGTATTCTACAAAGATCTCAATGATTGATCTCAAGGATAGTTGTTGATAACTCTTGAAGGAGGGTGACTTGGGATCTTGGATCACACATTCTTCTTTATTGGTTTGGGAAAGTGTTTTGGCCTTTTCTTGATTATTAACTTGGATCCTTAGTAAGTGTTTAAAGATATTTTCCTCTTCCAAAGTTTATATTGAGTTGCTAAAGAATTTCCTTCATTGAATATCCCTCTTGTATACATTGAAGCCTATTGTTTTTCCTCATCTACTAGGTAATTGACTTCCATAGTCCTGACCCTTAAGATTTGAAGGCAGTAGAACACCTCTTCAAGGTAATTCTTCTTGGCCTCACTTTCCATTTGATTCACCTTGACTCTATCACCCTAGTTCAATGCTGACATTGATCTTTATGTTCCTCTATCTCCTCATCTAGAAAAGCCTAAAAAAAACAAACTCCATTTTACTAAGGCTAGTTTCAAATCTACCTCATTTTCCAAATCTTGGCCTTAGTAATCATATTAGGGGAGTCCCCTTGATCCATAGAAGAGTTGGCTTAAAGTGCGAAGGAAAATTTATCAAGGTGGAAATGGATGACTAGCCTAAATAGTTGCTCTCAATTGTACATTGTGGATAGATGTATTTACCATAAACATACAATTTTAGCAGAAACAACTCATCATTTTCGTTCCCAAAAACGTGGTAATATAGTTCAAAATTTTCAACATTTTGAGAGAAAAAAAATCAACAAACCCTTATCTCTATGATGAATGGAACAAGTGTATTCACCAACTAGGTTTTAAATATGAATACCTTCAAGGGATTCTTTTTGGATATCCTAACCTTTTACATATTCTTCAAAAAAAATCTTCATCAAGGGATAAACAAGATGCTTATTGAACATGAATGCGATTTTCTTGCTAGACTTTAAATTCAAAGGAATATTCATGGATATGCACATGAAATACCTCATGCAATTCATTCATATGTTTTTATTTCCCTAAAATTCCACTTTTATTTAACAACATCAAAACAATGATTATCCTTGAGTCTTTATCTCGCTAAAGAGAGTTTTTGAAAGGTTCATTTTATATATTCCTGCAACATAGCTTTCATCTTGTTTTTATTTTCCTTACAAATGTAATCCAAAATAGATACATCATGAAATACTCTCCATTTATCATGTATAGCCATACAAGATTATTGAAAAAATATGAGGAATGTACAAAATAAAGATTCCTTATTTTGAAGAACATTATAATACCATTCCATTGCATACTTCCTTATAGAAAGAAAAACAAATTCATGAATCAAACAATGATTTACAATAAAATCTAGAAAATTTTCAACAAATCAAATAGATACATTCCCATGATATTCATAGAATCTAGGATCATTATTTTTTCATAAATCATATTGTCATTCATGTGAACATATTAGAATGTAAAAAAGTCTAGAAAGAACAAAGAAAATCATGGCAATACTTGTAAGAAATAGCCATACTACCAATATTCATACCTTATTCCATTATTAAAGTGTGGTGATGGGCCAAGGTGAACATTTCCATGCCTTCATAATGTTTCTTTCTTAACCTTACAATCAACAAGTCTTCAAATTTGCAAACAGAAAAGGGTCGTGTCCCTTTATTGAGACACCATATTAGAAAATGATCTTCAAAAATATACACTTAGATTTCGTATATAGCAAGGAAACAAACTATTATCTTAAGATTCAAGCCCTAGAATCAATGATATCTTATGGATAATCAAGAGGAAATCCATTGTCACAACATGTATCCCTCTTATACCCTTAAGGATAACTCTTATCTAGGTCAAGAGAGGAGTCCCTAGGATAAGATTATTAAAGCTTGCAATTAGTTCTAAGGTGAAATAAAGAGGTAGCTTTATAAAAATGGTTTATGGATCTTAGAAAAGATAAAGGCGGCGAAGCAATTGGATTCTAGGTTCTTAGCAAATGGGAAAATGGGGTCAAACATGGATGAACAAACAACTTCTTAGGAAATATTTAAAATGCATATGCTTGTAGTGCACAAGCCTATCTTTTCTATAATGGTTGGGATAATTTCAAGATCTTTCAAATGCACAGTACTAAAGTAGATATTTCAAATGGAATTTAAGGAGGAAAATGATGAAGGAAGGAGTTGAAAAAATCATTATCTAGAGAAAAAATGGGCACTTAAACTACACTTCCAAGTTATTATAACCACATAAAATAAAGATCCTATTAGTTATCACCATAAATCCATTTACAAATTGAATATTTATCAATCTATCAAACATAAGAACATAAGAAAAGTGGTAGCATTAACCATCCATAATAACCAAGTTACATTTCATTGCATCTAGTGGGTTTTTCCTATCATCATTTTGAATATTTATGTGTTGGTTTTGATGATGATATATTGTTGTGCATGGAGGATTCTACTGCAAATATTGAATAGCCATGTTTAATCTCTCGTAGGATGGATTTCAACCTTCATTCTCGACCATATGTACCATAAATTATTTAATCTTTTGGATAGAAAGGAAGTGGTTTTATCAGGGTTTTATTTTATGGTAGAGAAACAAAGTGTGTCCTCTCTTATGTCAAATTCAAGGCCACATTTCTAGTGATATCATTAAGGATTTCTTACTAGTTTTGAACTTCATTTGGGGCATCAAATAGAGTTAAAATAAAATTTCCATGATGAATGTAGTTTGTACTTGATCCCTATCTAAGAAGGGATAGAGGGTGCTTATGAAAGGGGTCATTATCCTTCGAAAGTATTTGAGTAGTTTAGGTTCATGGTCTCTTCCATTGCTCAAGCCATATTCCAATGAGGATAATGTTATTGGCTCAATTCATCGTTGATGTGATTTTGTCTTAGACTATCTCCAAAGAGAAGGAAAGAAGGCCTAGCATGGATGTTATGCTAAGGTGGCTTCATTGGTTGTATGATTTCACTTGATTGGTTCATTTTATCATGAATAGAGTAGGTAATATGGATGAATAAACTCATAAATCAATATTTGATGTGTTGTTGTGTGGAAGAAGAATAACGTATTGTTTTGAATTTTCTGTGCTTTTGGTGGTTAATCTAGAATGTGCATTGTAGAGGTTTTGGGGTTCTCACACAGGGTATTCACCTAGTGAACCATGCTATAGCGCCTTCATTCATGGGATATTAAAGAATACTGCTAATTTCACTAGATTTTGATAATTACTTACAAAAATTCTTTTGTTGAGCACCCCTCCCAATACAAATTTTCAATAAAACAAACCCCTATTTTTACAATATATTACTTATTTTTACTAGAAACCCCTTTTTATGCCCCCCAACCCTATTCCGCACCACCCAATACCTACAATATACTGAACTTATTTTTCCCAATAAAAAACCCCCCATCATGAATGAACGTGATAAGATATTGGTCAACAAGATGAATCCCACGTGGGTTCTCATATGCCCTCTGTTCCAATATCAAGCATATGGTGGATATTTGAAGTCATCTATTAGCCCCCATACAATCATGGGTGTCCACATGTGCAGATATAGGGAAGTTATACGAGTAGTCTTGACCAATGTAAGATAAACCAGTATTCAAAGGAAAGTTCTTGGCAAGTATGGTATTTTGTAAGTCTTGAAGATGATGAGAAAACCTTAACAACCATTTTTTGGGTAATCCTGAAAAACATAACAGTGCATTAAAATTTGATTCTATAAGTCCTTCTAATAGAGTTGAAAACAAGCTTGATTTCCAAGACAAAAAAACCATAGAAATAGTGTACTTTTTGGTGGTACCATACTTTCCATCCCCATGAAAAATAAAAGGAAACCAACATGTAAAGGATAAATTCCGCTTGTGGACACCATGTCAACACCTACTGTGAATAAACAAACATGCCTTTGGCATTACCTATGGAAGTCATCTAGTAATTGAAAGATTTCTCTACTCCTGATATACTATTGATACATCAAATTTCATTTTGAAGGAGTTTTTGAAATGTTCATTTTATATTCTTACAGCATAACTTTCATATTTTTTTTCTTTTCTTTGGAAATGCAATCCCAAAGAGATGCATCATGCAATCCTACCCATCAATATTGTATCTCCATCCAATATTCATGACACACTATGAGGAAAGCACAGAATAAAGATACTTTCTTTGGAGGAACATTATACTACCATTCCTTTGCACAATTCCTAATAGAAACAGAAAAACTCTTCATGAATCAAACAATGATTTACATCAAAATCTACGAAAGGTGCACCAAAGTATATAGATACATTCACATGATCTTGATACAATATAGGAGCATGTTGTTTCCATAAATAATATTGGAATTCATGTGGATATATTAGAATGCAAAGAAGTATAAAATCAAAAAAAATATCCCATTCTTTGTAAGAAAGAGCCATAATACCAATAGTCATCCCTTATGCCATTATCAAAGCATGGTGTTTCCATGGTGAATCTTTAATTCCTTCACAATGTCTCTTGCTTAACCTTACAAACAACAAGTCTTCAAATTTGGAACAGAAAAAGATAAATTTCCCTTAGTGGATTCACCATATGAGAAACTGATATTCAAAAATATATACTCATAGATTTCATATATGCCAAGAATACAAATTCAAGAAATTGGATGTATCTTCAACAACTGTGACAAATGTTGTCACACAAAATAGTATCTTCAGATTCAATCCCTAGAATCAATGATAGCTTATGGATAATAAAGAGGAAATCCAATGTCACCACACATATCCCTCTTATACTCTTAAGGATATCCCTTCTCTCATTCAAGGGAGGAGTTCTTAGGATAAGATTACTAAATCTTGAAATTAGGCTAAAGGTGAAATGAAGAGGCGTCTTCATCCAAATAGTTAATGAATTTTAGAATTGATAAATATGATGAAGTGATTGGAGAATATGGTCTTATCAAATGGAAAAATGGGGCAAACCATGGATCAAAGGAAAACTTCTTAGGAAATATTAAAAAGAGATAGTCTTGTAGTGCAGAAACCTAGCTCTCTTTAATGGTTGGACTAGTTTAAAGATCGATCAAATGGAAAGCACCAGAGTATGTATTTCAAATGGAATTTAAGGAGGAAGACATTGGCAAAACCATGATCTAGAGAAAAAAATGGTCACCTAAACTACACTTCAATGTAATGTCAACCACATATTCAATAAAGTTCCTATTTGGTATTCCCTTAAATCCATTAACAATTTGAAGATCGATTTGTCAACCAAACATAAGAATATAAGAGGCCTTCAATGACGTGCTATTATTAACTATCCATAATGACCAAGATATATTTCATTAGGTCTAGTGAAATTTCTCCCCTAATCCAAACATGATTGCACATGAGAAAGAGACTCTCTTATATAGAGATGAAGACTAAATTTCTCCAGGATAAAATAATAATATATCTACCGAAAAAGTAGATCTATTCTAGGAGAGAGCATTAAAAAGAATAAAAAATAATCCGACTACTCTAAAAATCCTAACAACATCCATGAAATATGGTGGCCAATGTCAAAGGTAGAATATTCAAGATAAGAAAGGGCCAACAAGGGGGTGCATCCATCATATTAAAGTAAATAATGAAAAGAAAAAGTCAAAGCTGGACTCCAAAGGATTTCCAAAGGTAGCACTCGAAGAAAAAGTATTAAAAAAATGGTGTTGTTTCCTCAAATAAGGTGAACACTCTCGATGAATATAATCCAATAGGAACACACGACCAAAAAATAGTCTAACTATTTAAATAATAGTTTTGTAATTGATAACAGAATCCTCATTATTTATTAAGTTTTCTATTATAACCACTTTTAATGAATACCACCGCCACTCTACAACTAATGTTGTCGAGATGGAACAAATTTGGGAACTCTCTCAAAAGGTATATACTCTCAAAGCTATGCTGCCTTTCCAAACACATGCCATCAAAAAATGACATAGATGAGTGTGTATGAATCCCTACAAATGGTGGGTGATCATGAAAGCAATTGTAACATCCCCTAAGAAATAAACATTATTTATTAATTTTTATTTTATTTGATTTATTTTTTTAATTACATCAAATTGGCTAGATATGGAATCTACCAATAGGTCCTTGGAGGACAGATGTAATAAAATAGTATAATTAAATAAAATTATGATGAAGGATGATATCCATGTTGATTGAGGAAGTTATGCATGAAAGAGTGGGGGACAAGGAACAGTTAACATCAGTGATGTTGAAACAAGTGTCAAGAGTGCAATTATGGCACTCAAAACGCCCTGGAAATAAGGGATTTTGTTAGCTGCAAAAATTCCATGAGGAATTGGCTGCTTGCATAAAATACCTAGGAAAAATAAACTATAAAAAGGAAACATACGAGGGAGGAAGGATGCTTCTTAGTATGTAGGAAAGGAATCTTTTTTGTGTGAGAACTCTATGTTAGGAAATTGATTTAATCCTTGTTGTGTGAGCACTTTGTGTTAGGAAATTTATTTCACAATGGATCACGAAGATCTTGAGATGAGGATTGACCATCACTACTCTTGGCATGCATAGATTAGCTTGGGGGTGATTGATAACATAGATAAAACTATTCTAAATATACGGTTGGGTGGAACGTGGTTGTTCCCACTTCGGTTCGATGCTCTGCAAATTGACCAGGTTCTTTAGATTGTTTAGTCCAACCATTGTTTTTATTTATGAATACATTTTGGATATATAAAATGGTTTGATAATATAATTCTCATATGCTTGGACCATCATTATTATTAAAAACAAAAACTCTTTATGTATATTATATTTGAATATGACAATTGGTTTATATGGATCAATATTAGAAAATGTAGTATGTGAAAGTAGGAGATCCAATCTCTGTTTTTTTCCTTTAATATGTGGGAAGCTTGTGTGATGATATCTAGCACTCCCAACATTTTTATGTGTTTATCCTTATCAATCATGAATGCATCTTGTCCTTATATATATGTGTTTTGTCCAGATTTGATATGTCAATGTGTTTTGTACAAATCTGATATATGAATGCTTTTTGTCCAGATCTGATATGTGAATGTGGTTTGTCCAGATATGATATGAGAATGTGATTCATGAAGAACTGATATGTAAATGTATTTTCCATATCTGGTATTAGTTTGTCTCTATATATGATCCTTTACCTACTGAATATTTATGGGTATGTTACATATGGTAAGAGGATCCGGGATTTAAACCCTGCTAAAGAAATTCTAGATTAAAATTAAAACATGTTCTTAAAATATTTATTTCTCCATGGACATGAGCGAAACATATGATGTTATTGGTAAATAGGAGTTATTAATACATATTTTTTAATAGAAGAAACATACTTTATGCAATATTATTAGGCATTAATTGTGCAAGGAAGAACCTATAGCTCCATATCTAAGACGAATGGATTAATCAAGATCTTAACTTCTTAAGTTAAATAATTTAGCAAACCCACAAAATAAATTTCTGTACTAAAGATTGTAACCATGACTGATGAAAAGAGGGTTAAATATTTCTTCTCAGAGATCTCAAAAATCCCTATGGGTCGAAGAAAGTATCACAACTATAAAACCTTATCAAAATCAATTACAAGCTCTTAACTAGAAAAAAAATCTAAGTGCTGGAATGGTTTGCGGTAGACAATTTCAAGAATAGTTTGAATTAAACCCACAATCCGCAATTCACAATTATGAAAGGCTAGTTGTAGAAGGGATTTCTGGAAAATTATTTTCAGAAAAACTTAAGTCAACCCGCAATCTGCAATCCGCAATTGCGGAAGGGAAATTACAGAAGGCTATTTGCAGAAAACTCTTTGGAAACATTTAAGGGAAACTCGCAATCCGCAATCCAGAATTGAGGAAGGCTAGATGTGGAAGGGAATTTATGGAGAAAAAAAATTAGGAAAAAATTAAAACAACCTGCAATCCACAAATTGCGGAAGGGTTTTTGCGAAATTTTTAATTCGGAAAATTGTTAACAAAAACCTGCAATCTGCAATCCACAAATTGCATACGGGTAATTACGGAAAGGTATATGCAGAACTGTCAATTCAAAAAAATGAGAAGAGAAACCGCAATCCTCAATTGACAAACTACTGAAAGGTAATTGTGGATGGGTATTTGCAGATGGTTATTTTTCCCAGTGTTGATTTGGTATGTGAGTTCCTCCTTTTCCTATGTTTCCTAATTGGTTTGACCACGACCAAAATTTTAATTTGTTTGCCACGTTTTGATTCGTATACCGATATATATTTTTATATCTAGAATGTGACCTATGCGGTAATGAGTAAATAATACCATCACCTATGTTTTATTTATGGATGGATTTGTATAGGTATATATCATGATCTCTGTTTTAATGGGAAAATCATGTGTAGAGTTTAGATCTAGAATGTAGACTCTGAAAATGGTGTCTATGTTATATGGATATTCAATCATAGAATAGTTAAACCATATACAAAATTTAAATATTAGATCTAGATTACAGATATTAAAGTGGTATACAAAACATCATCTGTAGGTTGAAGAACACTTGAGGACATTGTCCCTTAGCAAACTGATGTCTCTAGAAACATGTAAGGAATTTAGTGATGTATCTTTATATATAATATGTATATCGAAAAAATAATTATATAGATATTTGAGGTGTGTATTTTGGGGATTTTACATTTGGTATCAGAGGCATAGGTTCAACCCTATTTCCTTTGGAAACATCTAGTTTTTGCTGAACACACTAAAATGTTATTCTAACAATAAAAAAAATTGTGCTTTGTTTTCTGTATGTAGGCATAAAAAAATTCAAGGACTAAACAATGGCTTCACATAATGAAAATGAAGTACAATCTAAAGAATATGACCATGCACAACATACAACACAACCAGAAGAAGAACATTTCGAAGCTAGTCAAGTACTAGAAACAATGAGACATTTGATTGTGGAATTACAGAGTTTTAAGGAGGATAATGACGAACTGAAGAAATCTCAGCAAAAGTAGAAGGAAATCAATGAAATATTACTACAAATTCTACATGAAAGGAAAAATGGAAGGGATTAATGAATAAAGACAAAGGAGGATCCTGATGTTAGTGAAAATGTTGAAAGAAAAGATAGCTCCTCCAATGATACACAAAAGTATGAAAATCAGATGAAATCTATAAGGAAAATAAAAGTCAATCATTTGGAAGGGGAAATCAAGAAAATAAAACCAACCAGCTTTGACAGAGAATCAAAGACCGAAGAAGAAGTAGAATCCTAGTTGTTGGATATCAAAAAATATTTCAAAATATACAACTACTCCAGCAACATGAATGTTCAAATGGAAGTTTACAATCTGAAATGAAAGGCTAGCATTTGGTGGAAGGGTCTAAAATTTTCCCATGGGTTAAATCAAAATAATTTGGAATGATCGGAATTTAAGAAACTCTTCAAGAAACAATATTTGTCGAAAAGTTACTATGGGAGAAAGATAGTATTTTTATGAATTAAAAATCTACCAAATGACCATGGAGGACCTCATCTTTAAATTTCTAGATCTACTACGAGGTGTACCTTATATTAAGGAGGAAAAGGTGAAATTTTAGTAATTCTTAAGTTGTTTTCCACAATCTTACAAAGACTAGATCGAGTTCGATAACCTGAAAACTTAGATGAAGTGATAGGGAAAGCAAGGTTATGTTTTGAACAGTATAAGCAAAGGAATGACATCTCTAAAGTATGGAAGGATAAGAAGAAGGAAAACTTTAAGCATGGAAAAAGGGCCTCAAATCCCACCACCTTTCAGGAATATGCTAAGAAATATGCAAGGCATTCCTTAAAATAGAATTGAATAGTTGCAGCAAAAACATAATAAACCTATTAATTTTGGGCGAAAAGGGACCATTGGAAACCCTAAATAACCATTGAAATTTGGAGAACCCCATCTACGAAAAAAAATCCCACTCTTCAACGAAGAAAATAGGGCTATCCATAACTTGCAAGAAGCTTCCACTGTTGGAGAAATTGGAAAACACTTCCACATGATTAATACATCCCTTGAAGACCATCAAGCATATTATCAATATGTAATTGTAGAAATTGAAGGTACAATTGCTAACCAAAATCCTTCTATATTAATTGATCCAGGGGATACTTTGAGTTACATCACTTCAAAATGATGGAGAATTGTCAACTCGCCAAGGTAAGGAATTCAAAACCTTGCTTAGTCCAACTAGCCACTAGAGCTAAAACAAAGGTAACTGATTTTATTGTTGAATCTGAAATTAAAATACAATATCATGCGACTAGAATCAATATGAATGTTTTACCTCTAGGATCGTATGATATGATAATCATCACGGATTGGTTAGGAAAGTGTAAGGTAGTGTTCAATTGTTTCGATAAGACCTTTACATATTTTGTTGAGGATTAGATTGTTACGAGAGGAAAGGGTATAAAAAAACATGTTTCTTTAAGGCATATTTCTATGGAAATTGAACCCAAGAGATAGAACAATTACACTCACAAAATTGCTAATCAACAATGCAAAATTAACAGCAAAGGAGACTGAAATTGGAGCATAACACTAATCTGTATTGAAATAAGTGTACAATAGCCAAAATTGTGAACTAATAGGTTGCTGCAATATATAATTACATGAGATATTTGAATGCATAAGGATTCCATTCGAAAAGGTCAAAAAGTAGGCTTACTAAATCTAGTCAAATCCCCCATAGGTGCATAAAGTAGTTTCCAAATTTGCGAAGATGCTCATGAATTGGCTAATTCAAGTAGGAAAACTAATGAGGCATGGAAAGACAACTCATACATGATTTTATTAGGAGAAAAGGACGGAGGATGGTGTGGGAAAAAAACAAGTCAACTACACCTAGTCTATCTTTTCCTTTTGCCTTAATTCTCAATAAAATAGACAGCTTTTCAGAAAAAATAGATATGTGCTTTGGAGGATATGGAATAAATCATACATGCTAAAATGGGTTTCCAAGAAGTTTCTCAAGTGCTCCATGACTCATTTTTGGCATGTGTTGACTTCTAGGACATGTAAAAGGCAACTAGCATAGAGTGGAACCTAGGAGACTAGGTAATAAGACAAAATTGATTTAATTAATGTCTAAGGTAGGTAACTATGGGTTGATTATTCTAAAACCCCGCCCTTAAGCCTGAATTTATAAGTAAATATCAGAAAACTAAAGGGCCTAGCAACAAGGATTAGTCAACCTTTACATACTGCTTGTCCATACAACCATGGAAAGAGGCAAAAACCCAGTGGGAGAATCCTCCCTTAAACATGGACAGGAAAACAAAATTTGAAAATCTTGTCATCAATCATGATTCACATCATGATCAGAAATCCCTAGTAGTGATTTGAGATTGCTGAATGTCTTCTCACAAAAAACTTTGGTGAATATGTCTACTACTTGTCCTGAAGATGCACAGAAGAGTAGATGAATGGTGCCATCATGCACAAGCTGTCTGATGTAGTGCATGTGGATCTCAATGTGCTTGGTCCGTTGTCTCTAAACTGGATCATTGTAGATTAGAATGGTGCTCTGATTATCATAGTAGATAATAGTTGAAAATTCTGATTCGAAGCCACATTCTCGAAGTATTCCTTGCAACCACAAACATTGATTTGATGCATTTACAACTTTTCCATACCCTGCTTATGTATATGAGAGTGCTATGGCACTTTGCTTCTTACTTGACCAGTTGATTGGTCCTTCTGCAAGCATGAACACATATCCTGATGTTGACTTTCAATCTGTATCATCACCTTCCCAATCACTGTTATTAAACCCAATCAAATCAAGATCATATTTTTCTTTGTAGAAGATCCCATGAGTTCTTGTTCCTTGAACAAAGTTTAGGATCCTTTTGGCTACCCTTTAGTGGATCTCATGAGGATGATTCATGTATATTGAATCCAAACTAACTGCATAAGATATATCAGGTCAAGTGTGTGTAAGATAAAGCAAACACCCAATCAACAGCCTATACAATGTATTATTTACCATAGGAGAAGAACCCGCTTCTTCAAGCCTAACTCCTGAAAGGAAGGGAGTCTTCCTTGACTTTCAATATTTCATGTTGAACTTGTTCAGAAAATATAAGGCATACTTGGACTGATGTACTTTGATTCCATGTTGGGATTGAACAATTTTCAGACCCAAAAATTGGCTCAACAATCCCAAATCTTTCATAGAAAATGCATGGTTCATTGCATCCTTCAAGGAGGCAATATCTTTCTTTGAACTTCTTCTAATCAGAAGGTCATCCACATACAAGACAATAATCATCAAAGAACCATGAATCAACTTCAAATAGACATTAGGATCATACTTGCATCGAACAAAACTCAATGACAACAGAAAGCCCTAAATCTTGGCATACCAAGCCCTGAGGGCTTGCTCGAGCCCATACAATGATTTATTTAACCTGCACACTAAATATGGATTAGAAAAAAACCCTTCAGGTTTCTACATGTAAATCTCTTTAGTGATATCTCCATTTAGGAAAGCACACTTCACATCCATGTGATGTACCTCCCACTGCTTCGAAGCTGCAATGGCTAAACCTAGCCTTATGGAGTCCATCTTTGACACTGGTGGAAAGGTTTCATTGTAGTCAATACCATGTACTTGTTAGTATCCCTTGGATACCAATATTGCCTTATATTTCAAAGGTGAATGATCAGCAGAAAACTTATTCTTGAAAACCCACTTACATTGAACTAGCTTCTTCCCTAGGGGAAGATCAACCAGTTCCCAAGTGTTGTTCTTCTAGAGCGAACTGAGTTCTTCTTTCATGGTTGTTTTCCATATTGGATCATGTGATGCATACTCATATGTCTGTGGATCTGATTCAACCATCATATAGAACCTCTCAACAAATAAATGATCTTTAATACAAAGGGAACTCTTAAACTGAGATCTAGTCCTCCTAATGTCACTAGGATTTCCAGCTAGTTCCCTAGCTGCATGAATGGTATTTTTTGCCCATTTTGGTCTTGTAGGACTGTCAGGATCTGGAATCAAATCATCATTATCAGACAAATCAGAATCATCAAACTCATTAGTCTCTCTACTTATAATCAATGGATCTAGTGGTGAAGAAGACTTTCCAACTTCAAATGCTACTAAAGGCTCTTCTTGGAACTGAACAATTCCTTCAATGAAAGCTTTGTTAGTGCTCAATTTGATCATCTTTTACCCTTTTGAATCTTCAGAATACCCAACAAATAGGCACTCTTGGTTTTGGGGCTACAAATCCTTTCTCTTTTTAGTTGGAATTCTAGCCCAACCCTTTGAGCCAAAAATCCTGAAATGGGTCACATCTGGCTTATGCCCACTCCAAGATTTGAAAGGAGTCATACCATAAATATTCTTATGAGGAACCCTATTTTGGATGTAGGATCCACATTTTATAGCCTCAACCCAAAATTTTGGTGGCAAAGTATTAGCCTCCATCATGCAGGCTGCCATCTCCTTTAGTGACCTGTTCTTTCTCTCAGCAACACCATTTTGTTGTGGTGTGTAAGGGATCGAATGCTACATCTGAATACCTGCATCTTTATAATACTGGATGAACTTAGACTTGACATACTCACCACCATTTTCATATCTGAGGATATTGAGTTTCCTCCCATACTTGTTTTCAACCAAGGATTTAAAGACTTTGAAGAGGTCAAAAACTTCAGACTTATGCTTTAGGAAGTAAACCCAACAATACCTAGAAAAGTCATCTATGAAGTTCAATGCATATTTGGCTTGACTCATGGACATATGAGGAAATGGACCAGCAATGTCGCTGTGGATCAACTCAATACATGTAGAGGTTCTCTCATGACTAGCTCTCTCAAATTTTTGCTCTAGGTGGTTTCCTAGGATACAACCTTGACAGACTCCATTGGAAAACTTGATCTTTGGTAACCCTATGACCATATATTTTTTACTCAAATCAAAAATATACTTGTAGTTAATATGGCCAAATCTTTCATGCCAAAGCTTGCTTTCCTCATTAGCATAAATCATAAGAGCAGAGGGGTTTGAGTAGGGTAGAAAATGGGAAAACATGTATACCTTCAAAGTGTGATCAACAACACCTTTTTCTATGACTTTACCATTCAAAATCTCAGTGATTTCAACATCATCAGGGGAGAACATGACCTTCTTTGGAGACCCAGTGTGAGTCATCTAATACATTGACAAGGTATTAGAGGCAAGACCTGGAACATACAACACATTATTGAACTTACCATGGTCAAGATCAATCCTTCCTTTTCCCAAATTGTTAGTGAGAGAGTCATCTCCCAAAACTATTGGTGGACCTTTCGACATGTCAAGAGAGGATAATTCCTCTTTTGTCGAAACCATATGTCTAGAAGCTCCAGAGTCTATGATGAAGCTAGGTGAGCTTGATTTTCCAGCAACCAAGGCATGTACTCTCTCTCTGTCCTCTGAATTTGATCCTCCTTCCCTCTTCTTTGAGCAATCAGGAAGGGAGATGTTATTCTTATCCAGGAGTTGGGTCAACATGTCAATTTGCTTCTTCATACAAGATCTCTCTCATGATGATAGCCCTTACTGCAGTATGTGCAATTCCTCATTTCTCCTTTGTTCTTCTTCTTCTGGAAGTTCTTCATGGAACCTTAGGGATCCTCTTGAGACTTGTTCTTGTCTCTCTTTTTCTCAAGTGGATTTTTAGCTTTTTCCTTGCTTTTTGAATCCACCATTGAATCTCCAGCAACCAAAGATTCGTATTTGGAATGTTTGATGGTGCCCATCATCACCAACGTATCTTGTTCCTGTGTGAGGGTTTCCATGAACTCTGCAAGCTTAGGCATCTTCCATGATCGAGATGTCAACTTGGTGGCATGGAAGGTTGAAAAAAACACTGAATAGTCAGAGCTAAGCTTCGAGAGTATGACCAAAACTAGTTTCTCTTCCTTCTTTTCGATCCCACACTGTTTTAGCTTCAAAACAAGGGCTTTAAAATTGGAAAAATAGAGTTGCAAGGATTCTAATCAACTGGGACTTAAGGATATTAGCTCATTCTTGATTTGATGTCCTCTCATATCATCTATCTTATAAAAAATCTCTACAAAATTTTCCCACACTTCACTAGGTGATGTCAATCCATCAAGATGGAAGAGGAGATCTATTGAAATGCTCAAACACAAAAGACCATAGGCTTCATCCCTCCTGTTGTGCCATTTGATTTTCTATGCAGTTGCATTGGGCTCTACATTAGTTTCCATAGTAACCCTGTAGATACCTTTCTCTCTCAACAATATCTCCATCTCATCTTTCCACTCAAAGAAATTGAATGGAGTCAAGATGATCTTCTGAGATTGGTCCATAGCTCAGAAATTATGCCCTTCAGTCAACAGAATATGCTCCCTGTCAAGATGTCAAACCTGAAATAGCAATATGGAAGGAGAGAAATCAATCTACAAAGGCTCTAATACCATGTGGAAATTGAACACAAGAGATAGAACAATTACACTCACATAATTGCTAATCAAACATGCAAAATTAACATCAAAGGAGTTTGAAATTGGAGCATAACACTAATATGTATTGAAACAAGTGTACAATATCCAAATTTGTATAGTAATAGGTTGCTTCAATATATAATTACATGAGAGATTCGAATCCATAAGGATGCCATTTGAAAAGTTCAAAAAGTAGGCTTACTAAATCTAGTCAAATCCCCCATAGATGCATAAAGCAGTTTCCAAATCCACCAAGATGCTCATGAATTGGCTAAGTCAAGTAGGAAAGCTAATGAGGGATGGAAATAAAAATCATACATGCTTTTATTAGGAGAAAAGGAGGGAGGATGATGTGGAAAAAAAACAAGTCAACCACACCTAGTCTAGCTTTTCCTTTTGCCTTAATTCTCAATAAAACAAGTAACTTTTCAGAAAAAATAGATATGCACTTTGGAGGATCTGGAATAAAGAAGACATGGTAAAATGGGTTTCTAGGAAGTTTCCCAAGCACTCCATGACTAATTTTTGGCATGTGTTGACTTCTAGGACATGTAGAAGGCAACTAGCATAGAGTGGAATCTAGGAGACTAGCTAATAAGACAAAAATGATTTAACTAATGTCTAAGGTAGGTAACTATGGGTTGATTATTCTAACAATTTCTTCCATGAAATTAAAGAAATGTTTGAGGAAAGGCTGCAAGATTCATGCTGTTCGGGTCACTGACCTATTCCTTGATGAAAATAAAACACATATAAGTGATCACCCAGTTTCTAAGGGTATTTATAGATTTGTGTCCAAAAGAGATACCAAGATTACCCCATCAATGAGAAATAGATTTTTCCATTGATATTATACCTAGATCTGCACTGGTATCTAAAATATCGTATCTAATGAGCATTCCTGAACTAACTGAACTAAAATTCAGTTACAAGAACTGCTACATAAGGTTTATATCAGACCTAGTGTGTCGCCTTAGAGATAACCAATTTTATTTGTTAAGAAAAATAATGGAAATTTACGACTTTTCATAGACTACATGAAACTAAAAAAGTAACCATTAAAAATAAATACCCATTTCCTCAGAATAATGATTTTTTCCATCGGGTAGGGGGAGCTAAAATCTTCTCAAAGCTATATTTACGATCTATCTATCACCATATCAACATTAAGGAAGAAGATGTTAATAAACAACTTTCAAGAGTTGTTACGGGTACTAAGAATTTTTAGTAATTCCATTCAGTTCAACTAATCCCCCTTCTACATTAATGTGTCTAATGAATAGTATATTTAACAAGTACTTGGATCAGTTTATGTTAATTTTTACCAATAATATCTTAATTTACTCTAAGTCGGAAAAGGAACATTAACAACATTTAAGAATTGTTTTATAACACTTAAGAGATCATCAACTTTACACTAAATTTCAAATGTATGAATTATTTAAAAATCAAATTTATTATTTGGGTAATATTATCTCCGAAAGAGGAATCACGGTAGATATGTAGAAAATAAAAGCTATCTCAGATTGGACAGTGCCAAAGGATGTAGCTTATATTCGATCTTTCATGGGACTCGCCAGTTATTACTGGAGGTTTATTTAAGGATTCTCAAGGATTTCCTATCCCATTATTTTTTTACAAAAGAAAGGAGTAAAGTTTGTATGGTCCCTAAAGTGTCATGAAACTTTTGAAAATCTCAAAAAATTATTAACGATGGCACCAATTTTAAAAGCAGATGACCCTTATTAGAACCATACGGTTTGTATAGACGCTAGTAAAGAAGGTTTGGGTGGAATGTTATCTAATGAAGGAAATGTGTTTTGTTATGAATCTCATCAATTAAAAGACCATGAGTAGAATCATGTAGTTCATGACTTGGAATTGGCAGCAGTAATGCATGCTTTAAAAATGTGTCGTCACTACCTATTAGGGAAAAAGTTTTTTTAATTAATAGATAACACTTGAGTAAATAATTTATTTACACAACCTCTGCTGAATACTAGGCAAGCAATATGGATGGCCTTCTTGAGTGAATTCGACTTTGGAGTAAAACACATCAAGGGTAAGGAAAATAAGGTGGCATATCCACTTAGTCAAAGAACTCATGAAGTATATGAAATAACTATGAGTAGACCAAAAAGTGATCTCTTGAGTAGAGTAAAAAAAACAAGTGAACACGATGCTGAATATTTGAATTTACTAAATAATTACAAAGAAATGAAGTAAATTTAAGTGGGACAGAATTCAAGATATACCAAAATGGATTAATTTGGTTGAAGGACATACTGTACATGCCTAATATTGTAGAATTGAAACTTTTTATTCTAATTTAAATGCACAAACCTCCTTATGCGAGCCATTCTTGTTATAAAAAATGATAAAAACCCTCAGGAAACAATTCTTTTGGTCTGGATTAAAAACATAGTTAGTTGATTATCTATCCAAATGTTTGGAATGTCAACATGTGAAACCTAAACATCAACACCCAGCAAGTTTTTTACAACCATTACTTATTCATGAATGTAAATGGGAAGTCATATATTTGGATTTCACCAAAAGTTTTCCAAGAAATCAAAGACAACATGATTCAATTATGGTTGTAGTAGATAAGTTAAGAAAAGATGTTCATTTTATTCTTGTGAAATCAACTTACAAAGTGGCTAATATTGCATAAATATTACTTAAAGAAATATTTCGACTGCATGGAGTACCAAAGATGGTAATTTCTAATTGGGATGTTAAATTTACATCAAAGTTTTGGAAATCTTTGTTTGCAGGTTTAGAAACCAAAATAAACTTGAGCACTACTTATCACCCTGAAACAGATGGACATACATATATTACAAATCAACTCATAGAAGATGTAATATCCCAAATTTTTTACCTTCAGTATATTGGGCATGAGCCCCACTGTATATGAGTTACTTTGATGTTATGTTATGTTTATATATTGGGCATATTCCCACTACATAAGAGTTACGTTGATTAGATATATATTTTAGGTGTGAAACAATGCACATGTTTTATTATCTTGTGTATGATTATATATGTTGGGCATAGGCTCTGATGGACAAGGACTATTGTCGTTGTACTGGGCATAGGCCCCAATGTATTGGATTTATTATTATGTGATTATCCCTAATATATATACTGAGATGATTATTTGTGATGTATTGTGCAAAATACTGAATGCATGATTGATTTCTATGATGTGTTGGGTATAAGCCCGGGATCACATGAGTAATGAGATTATGTGTTGAGCTGGAAAGAATATAAATAGAACTGACCCTGATCATACTTATTTAAGTTTATTAATTGAAATTTCAAATCTACCTCTCATCAAGGACTAGAAGAACTACCACAAATACGAGGTAATCCAACATTCAGGGAGGATCTAGAACTACCTAAACTAATTGACCGTCCAAACCCTACGTGTGGCCTTGATAAAAAAAATAACGTAAACTAAGGGAAGCCTCAAAATAAAATAACTATGATATATGATGCATGAAGAATAATAAAGGATAATAAATAAGTTTATATAATATGTATATGAGAATATATATATATATATATATATATATATATATATATATATAAAGGTAACTAAAATAATAAGGGTCTATATAGATATTATATCATAAACTAAAATATTAAAATAAATATTCTATTCTAAAGCTCAAGTCGGAACTAGTAAAAGTTCATATTTAAACAAAACAACTATTTATTCCATAAAAATCAAACTAAATATTATTTTCAAGAAAATAGTGAATCCTTGATTCAATTGAAGTTAAACCAACTTCCCTTTCCCAAAATGTTATCTATAAGAACAAAGCTAAGAGAACGCTTAGGGATCTGATGATTGTTCATGGACGGAATTGGAGAGAATTTTCCAAAACCAAGAACTCTTATATAGAGCCTGAGTTCCAAGCAGCATCGGCCTCATCCTTGGGAGTTCTAGACAAGTTGCATGTTGGAGACAACTTGGGGGGATCCGAATTAGAACCAGGAATGGTTCAAGGTCATGGTTGGGAGGAATGTGGTAGTTCCAAAGTTATCCAGTTATCATCCCTAAGGTCAGATATATAAAGTGTTTTATTAATTCTAGGTGTTGAACTATGCAGGGTTCCTAAGCCATTTCAACCTGCATAATTGCAGGTAAGAGATTTCTACATTTCAAGCTCTTATCTCCGTTTTGATTATGTTTTGAGGTTGTGATTATAAAAATTGGGTGTTGCAGTAGGATCTTTATTTTTACCCTTCATCAGTTTCAATAAATGTGTTAGGTTGTTTTATTAGTTAAGATAAAATCTCAGTTTAAATTCTTATATAGATTCTAGGATAAATTTCTTATCACATTTATGTTAAACTAGATTTAAAAGTTTCTATATATGTTAGGGTTTAACCTAGACTTAACATTTAGTTATGATAAAGTTAGTAACCAGACCTTTCACAAAATATAGAAACAATATATATANTCTATATCCGAGCACCTGTATAATTTTTTCACCCATAATTATAAAACCAGTGTAAAAATAAAACCCTTAAGTATAATATTACAGAGCATTCATAAGGGCTCACAACTTTAACAAAAATAATAACTATCATCAAATAAACTATCCATTAAACAAACTATCAAATAAACTATCTTCTGAAAGAACTAAATCAAAATAAACGATGGACATACCATCCAATAAACCATCTAATGAGTATAGATAATCGTTAAATAGGGATCGAATCACTTGGAAACCAAAACCACATAAATGGCACAATAGTCGTTTCTTTAAAAATAAAAAATTAATTCAATAAAATATACAATAACCCACGAATAGCAAATTTCCAGCCATCCTGTAAAAGGATAGGCGAAAATATTAACCACTGGCATATTAGCATTTGGCAGCGGTGAATTATATAAACTACCTAATATACAACCTGTTTGTGCGAGAAATTGTTTCCAGGCCACAAAGAAACAATCCAACACAATCTCAAATATTCAATCAAACAAAACTAGGTTTTAGGGTTTTTGAAAGGTTTTCTTGGTTATAAAGTTTGGTGACTGAAGGGAATACATTCATAAGCCGAGAACGAACTAAATTATAAATAAATAAGAACAGATATGCATAATATAATCACCATGTACCAAAATAATATAATCTTGAAGTTCATTCACAACTGACAAGCATTACAAGCAAAGAAACCATAAACCAGTAATAAATTTATCGATCATGCAGCTAAGCAAGCTAAAAAATGAAGCCAAAACACATACTGAAGGGTAATATGGATCATATATTTCATAATTTTGTTCATCAAATACACATGAGAGTTAAGTACTTAGCTCGTAAACAAGTCAAAGACCCCCTTATGCCAGCAAAAAATCAAACCCTTTGTTCTCTTTCTGATCTTCCTAAATACTGTTTTTCAAAAATTCAGTTAGGGTTTAAACCCTAACGGTTTTTGGCCTACTCATCGATGGGATAATGTCAAACTTATAGTTTACAAAATAAATTATTTCTTCAAAACAAAACATAAAAAGTAACTTCCTAACTAACAATACTCAAAAGTCTTTGGCAGCTTCTGCCAATAAGGCTATTCCATCTAAGGCTTGGGCCTTCTTCCTAGCTCTCTGCTGCTCAACTTCCATGTCTGTTAACCTTCTTGTAAGCTCCTCATTCTACCGCTGTAGACTTTTGATAGTCAGCTTCAGTTCTGCACACTATAAATCTGTGCTTCTATTCCTTTTTAGAGCATACCTGGAGACTGCAGTAAGCTCTTGGTAATGATCGTTTTCTTCCTTTAAGTCCTCCTTGAGTCTTCTATTAGCTAGGATTAAACCATCATTTGTTTCCTGCATGTACTCCATTTGATGCTTATATTGTTTGATGGTTCTTTGCAAATTCTCCTTTTCTGAGTCAAAAACCTTGCCTGCTATTGTATTTTGTAACTCACTAGGAAACCATAGGAGATTCATCTTTCTGAAGATGCCATCATCCTCAGGTAGCAGCTCTATAAACACACCATGAACATTTGGATTTTCTTGATTGTCTGCTTCATTAGGTGCATTTTCATCCATTACCAACTTATTTTCTGAATAAGAAGCTTCCATTTCTTCTTTCTGCTGTTCCTTCAACATTTCACCTCTTAATTCCAAAAACAAAGCTGATAGTTTAGTTTCGGTGAGGCTGGACTCTTCTACTGTCTTCAATGGTTTCTTTCCTTTTCCATCACCTTTGCTAGATTCTATCTTTTCATCTGAAGAAGAAGTATCAAGCATAGTTACTGCTTTTGTGTTTAACTTAGGGTTTATCACCTTTTTCATGTTCAGCCTCAATTTGTTTTTGGGCCTGGTTTTAGGTCTCCATCCTGGGGAAAGCTCTCCCAACATCTTCAAATTTTTTCCTTGATGCATAACTGTGGAAAACTCCATAGCTTTAACCTTGATCTTCTTTTTCTTTGGCATGACTGTTTTATCTTCTTGACTAGAGAAATCCCTATGTGTGTCAACCCTAGTTTCATCACTGCCAATCACCTCATCTCCTTCCAACAAATATCCTTCATCTTTAGATAGAATGGTGATTGGGCTTCTTTGTTGGAACTTCACATCCTCTTCCTTTACTGCAACCTTCTCTGTCACAACAATTTGTTCATCTATAAGTGCCTCTGCTGGTGCTTTAATTTGCACAGGCTGAGTTTCTTTTTCAATAACCAACAAACCTTTTCGCTTACTGTCAATTGAAGGCTCCTGAGATTCAACATCTTTCTTTGAATGCTTTGTCACTTCCTCAATTTTGACACATTCTTTATCTTCAGACTTGACTTTTTTCCCTAATTTTCTAATTAGGGTTTGTCCCTTGTCCACATTCTTTTTCGTAGGCTGTCCTTGCTGCTTAATTTGGAACCCAGATCAAAAGAGAAAGAAGTCCCATGTCTTTCCTTCTGTTTTCAGAATAGTGCTGATAATAAGCTTGATCAATCCATGATGAAAGATGGATTGTGTAGTGTGGTCATGATGCTCCTTGACCCTGCTTGACATTTTCTGCAAACTCTTCAATAAGAAGAAGGGGAGACTCATTCTTGATTCACCGGCCAGGTGCTGTAAGAACCTGAAATGATACTTGAATACAAAAGCATACCTCCCTTCACACGTAATGTAGCTTTGTAGGACTTTAATGGGCTCCACCCATTCATCTCTGAAATTCTGGATGGTTACTCCTTTACTCCAGTCTGGAATAATTCCAGGTAAAAGATACCTTTGGGATTTGAAGGTAAAAAGCACCTTTTTGAACCACAACTCTCCTTCATTTCTAACTCCTATTGCTTTAGCCACCAACTCCATAGTCAATTTGAACTTCAAAGTCTCGAATGATACCATATCTTGTTTATAACATCTAGAAAATTTATGAGAGACTTCGGTGTTATATCCATCAATCTTCTTGAAGAAATCCAACCATCTAGCATTCTCAAAAAGCTCTCCACAACCTGGAAAAATGTCAATCCAATTCAGCTCAGTAGGCTCAGCTATGTTGGTCTTCCCACTTTTATTCATTTGTTTTCCAATGGCTAAATTCTATGTAATTTTGAGATCCATTCAATGACCTAATAGCCCTCTTTCCTCAAGTTTTTATATTTTTGACAGTCAGCTTTCTTTGATTCTCCTTGGCTGTTTTCTCTTAATTTTTTAACAGTCGGTTTCTATTGTCAATGCAGGAAATGTTTTGCACCGGGCTTTGGGTAATTTAGGTCAACAAAGTACCAAATATCTTTAACCAAGCTACTGCTGAACTTAACATCCAATATGTTCAACTAAATGCCAGGTCACCTCTGGAATGCATAGAGACATCTAGGTGTTCTGATTCTGCACAAATAGCACCCTTGGATCCTTCTAATGCCACTAATGAGCTATCTCTTTGCCATAAGGATTCTACATTAGTGCTCTCGACTGCTCGCTTCTTAGATTCAGATTGTGATTGTTTGACTAGTAGATGAGATGATATGAGAGTAATCTTATGTGTACTAACTTTTTGCTTCAACTGACATTCAGCACAAAACCAACTAACCTTTGGAACATACTCAAACAAGGTCTGCATGCAATTGACATTCTCAGCCAATTCATTGTATTGATTACAGGTAACAAGTAAAACTATGAAACCCTGGTCGCCACAAACAGTACAGACCTTCACGCTACCATATTTGCTAGTCTTTGTCAGGGAAATTGTTCAATGTAACTGTTGTTTTTCAACTTATCACTTGCCAGAACATCTAAAACCTTTTATACTGATATCTGATCGTTGAGAGCTTGTTAACAACGTGAATTAAAGTTTTCCTTAATCAATTTTAACATAACAAGCTTTAGTGGAAAAATCCCCAATTTAGCATCCACGATCAAGTTTACACGGAATACCTCACTCCCGGCCTGCTGCAGATGTTTAAAATTAATACTTGGACTATCTAACTATCGAATTTAACTGTCCAGGTGTCTTCAAGTCTTCAGTTTGCTTCCAACTGGTGCGCTGAGAAAGCCCTAAATTCCCTCTGTAACTACAAATTCCAGAATTTTAGCAGCTGTCTTCGTTGCACTTCACCTCCAACTTTGTAATGCATATGTGGAGAATCTCTTTCCCACCAATCTTGGCTCGTTCCTCTACCTATCATGATACGTCGAGCCCTAACTCCTGACAACCACGATATCCTTCATGTCATAAACCACACCTGTTTGCATGATTATTTCTGATAAAACACATATCCAACATCGTTTACACATATGATTAGGCATCCAGGAGCGAAATCATGGGAAAATATGACAAAATTAGTGCCGAAGATATTCTTGTAGCGCTGCAGTGTAAAATTTTGGCCATTGTGCTACAAGAATGTTTCAAAATCAAATTTGGTGCGTTTTTAGTCATTAATTCCATTTTAAATAAGGTTTATGTGGTAAACCTTGCTATTAGAGTTTATTTATGAAAGATTTAATCAATATAAATCCTATAGAACCCTTCAGAACCTAAGGAAACAAAAAAATTCAAAATCTAAAGGCAAAAATCAAAATTTCACTTTAAACTAAAATTTCATGAAAGTAAGGTAATGAGAAAAATTAAAACAAAAATCACAAGCAAAATATAAAATTGAAGAAAACAAGTTCATGACTTAACACTTGGCTCCAGCTGCGGGATGAAGTCCTCCCTGTGAGGCTTCAAGAACCTGTAGACAAGTGCCTTCTTTTCTGCTACCTACTAGTCTGCAAAATTTCCATTGGGTTATGGAGTCCTTATTATGCTTCACTCACACCGATATATACAATGAAAAGTGAAAATCTCCTCAAAGACTGTAAAAATGCTTGAGGAATTGTCCATTGACTGGACTTGACAATTCCACACCTTCTAAAGACTGCAGGACAAAAGTGTTATTTTCCAGAATCTTAGACACTAGGAAAGGGCCAAACGAGAGGTTGTCAAATTTACCATGCTTCCCTTTTTGCTCTTTCCTGGCATCCCATCTTAAGACCATATCACCAACTGAGAAAGTGTTTTCTTTGATGTTCCTGTCAAATCTGCTTTTGATCTTCAATCTGTATAACTGTGCACTTTCTTCCACTCTTTCCCTGTTCTGTTGTAATTCTATCATCTCATAATTCCTTCTTTGCATTTCATTTGGTTCTTCCTAACAATTCTGAAGAAACTTCATCACTGGGATTCCCAATTGGACAAGAAAAACTACATCTATGCCATACACTAATTGGAAAGGAGAATTTTCAATTGCTTGTTTGACTGTTATCCTATTAGCCCACAATGCATATTTCAGCATACAATCCCATGATCTCTTGTTATGCTTAAGCAACTTTTTAATACTCTGAATGATGTTTTTATTTGAGGATTCAGCCAAACCATTACCCTGGGGATAGTAAGGAGTTGAATGCTTTAGCAAGATACCATTATTTTCACAAAATGATTCCATTGCCTTACACTTGAAAGCCTTTGCATTATCTGTTACTATTTTTTGAGGACAACCAAATCTACTAAGGATATTTTCTTCAATGAATTCCATGATTGCTTTGTTTGTGGCATTCCTAGTAGGGATGGATTCCACCCATTTGGTAAAGAAGTCTGTTGTAGTTAGAATCCACCTGCGTTGTCCTAAGGAAGATGGATTTATCTCCCCTATAAAATCCAAACCCCATTGCTAGAAAGGAGCACTTACTGCAATAGGTTTTAGGGGCAATGACAACAATTTTTATTTGCCAGCAAACTTCTAACAAGGGGTACAGGATCTTACTTGCTGATATACATCTGCAAACAAAGATGGCCAATAGTACCCAGCTCTTAAAATCTTGTATGTTGTTGTATTCCAATACTTGTGACTTCCAAAAGCACCCTCATGAGATTCAAAAATTACCCCTTCAATTTCGGATTTATCCAAGCATCTGAGTAGAATACCACCTGGGTCCTTCCAGAATAACTGCTCTTCTACTAGACAATACTTAGTAGCTTTAAGCTTTAAAGATATAGCAACTTTTCTATCTAAATGCTCAGGACATTGCAAAAACAACAGAAAATACAGAATGTCTGCATTACATGTGGATGCTGAATAATAGTCCATGATTTTCTCTTTTTCCAAAATTGCTTGATCTTCTTCCTGAGCTAACTCTTCACCCATCACATGCAATCCCAGAGCCTGAAAATTTGATTCAGCCAGCATCTTGGCAAAACCTTGTCCCTTGACTAGCTTGGTAGGTCTGATATCTACATCATACTCCATGATTTTAGCAATCCATTTGCCTCTTTTCCCTTCACTATCAGGCTGTGTTAAAACATCTTTCACAGCAGCATTAAGCACAAATTAAATAACTTTAGAATGCAGAACATAGATTCTGAAAAACTTTAAAGCTTTTACCAGAGGATAGGCCTATTTTTCTAAGATACTGTATTTTAGTTCAGAATCCCTGAGAGTTTTGCTGAATAATGCAATAGGCTGCTCCAATCCTTCCTTATTCTTCTGTAACAGAACAACTGCTATTGTATCCTCTTATGCAAATGAGAATGTAAGAAATTCTCCAGTAAAATCTGGGCTTACTAATACAGGAAATTTAGTAAGAGCCATTTTGATCTTCTCAAATGCATTCTTTTCCTCAGTGGTCTACCTGACTTCCTGATCCTTTTTCAGCATGACTGTGATCTGTTTGATAGTTTCAACAAAGTTTGGTATAAACCAACGCAGAAAGTTGATTTTACCAATGAATGATTGGACATCCTTTTTACTCCTTGGTAAACTTATTTTCAATATAACTTTTACCCTTTCAGGATCAATCCTTATACCATCAACAGGCACTAAATGACCAAGCAATTTACCTTCCTGTACAACAAAGTGTGACTTCTTTGGATTCAAGGACAAGCCAAATTTTCTGCATTTCAGGAAAGTCTGCTTCAAATGCTTCAAATGTTCATCATCTAACTGTGAGAAAACAGTAATATCATCCAAGTAGATTACCACAAACTTGTCCTTTTCTCCAACAAAAGCAATATCCATAGCCCTCTAGAAGGTAGCTCCAGCATTCATTAACCCAAAAGGAATCTTGTCATACATGAACATTCCCCAAGGAGTAGTGAAATTTGTCTTCTCCTTATCATCAGGATGCATATAAATCTGATTGTACCCTGAGAAGCCATCAACCATAGAGATTCTCTATGCCCCAACTACTTTCTGCAATATCTGCTCAATCTTAGGCAAAGGATAATTATCCTTTAGTGATGATCTGTTCAACTTTCTAAAGTCCACACACAACCTGATTTCTCCATTCTTTTTCCTAACAGGAACCAGATTATCCACCCATGAAGAGTACCTGAGAGGCACTATGATTTTGGCATCCAATAACTTCTTTACTTCTTTTTCAATAACGGGAAACAAGGCTGGATTAATCCTCCTTATTTTTCGACGAAAAGGTTTGACATTCGGTTTGAAAGGGACTTTATGCTATATAATTTTAGTGTCATAGGTTCTCAATTCCTCATAAGACCATGCAAAAACATCCACATGTTATTTTAACAATTTAATGTACTTGCTTCTTTGTTCATCTGTAAGTGCTTTAGAAATTTTTACCATTCAAGGCTGTTCTGCAGAACCAATGTTACAATCCACCACATTTTCTTCTGAGGATTGTACAATAGGATTTAAGAGTGTATCATCTTTTGAAAAAATCCTTTCCAAAGGTACCAAACCCTTTGGAATGAAATTAATTTTTAATTCAATGATTTTGTGTCCAGCAATTTCATTTTCAGCAATCTCTTCCACCTATCCATCCTCTTCATCCTCCTCCTAATCAATAAGGGAATTAGAAAACTCATGAGTAAGATCTAGAAAAATTTTAATCTCAATGTCATCTTCGAACACTCTCCACTGCTTTACATTATCAGGTACATATGGTCTGTACCTAATCTCAATGGGATACCTCAACTATGTGGTCTTGGGGATTCTAAAATGTGTAGCAGCCAAGGCCAATGAATCTACAGTTTGATTATTATCTCTTGGAATATAGGTGATGTTAAAAGCTACCAAATAATTTTCAATAATGTCCCATACCTCATTTCGAAAGATTTTCAGTAGACCCTGCTTCACTTGATAGTTGTTCTTCACCTGCTGAACAACTAATTCAGAGTCGCCAAATGCAAAAATCTGCTGAATGCCCAAATCGTTAGCAGCTTTCAAACCTAACAGCAAAGCTTCATATTCAGCAGTGTTATTTGTAGTAATAAATTCTAATCTATACATCAGGTTTNGCAGAAATCTGCTGAATGCCCAAATCGTTAGCAGCTTTCAAACCTAACAGCAAAGCTTCATATTCAGCAGTGTTATTTGTAGTAATAAATTCTAATCTATACATCAGGTTTACTGTTTCACCTCTAGGGGATATAAGAAGAACCCCTACTCCAGCACCTTCTTTGCAAGAGGATCCATCAAAGTATAATTTCCACGGCTCATCCTCCTATTCTTTGCTGCATTTTAGTGAATGTTGCTTTTCAACCTGTAACAAACTAGTAGTATTGTCCTCCTCACTGAAATGTAACATGCAAGTACCCAGGTCTTTATCAATAGCATACAGTGGGTGGTTAGTAGGGTTCTTGTCATCTGTCACAATGTAGGCAAATTGAAGCTCTCTGTGCAGCCTTCTGTTTTCTCCTCCAAACACAGGAATAGTAGCATAAGATAAATCCATTTGTAAAGTCCCACCAACTTTCTTTGCCCAAGACCTAGAGAGAAGTAACCCAAATTTAGGTGTAATATCAGCTACCACTACATCCATGATCACACTTTTCATGGGTAACTGAGCCAAACTAACAACCATGTCTTGACAATTCCACACCCTCTAAAGACTGCAGGACAAAAGTGTTATTTTCCAGAATCTTATACACTAGGAAAGGGACAAACCAGAGGTTGTCAAATTTACCATGCTTCCCTTTTTGCTCTTTCCTGGCATCCCATCTTAAGACCATATCACCAATTGAGAAAATGTTTTCTTTGATGTTCCTGTCAAATCTGCTTTTGATCTTCAATCTGTATAACTGTGCACTTTCTTCCACTCTTTCCCTGTTCTGTTGTAATTCTATCATCTCATAATTCCTTCTTTGCATTTCATTTGGTTCTTCCTAACAATTCTGAAGAAACTTCATCACTGGGATTCCCAGTTGGATAAGAAAAACTACATCTATGCCATACACTAATTGGAAAGGAGAATTTTCAATTGCTTGTTTGACTGTTATCCTATTAGCCCACAATGCATATTTCAGCATAGAATCCCATGATCTCTTGTTATGCTTAAGAAACTTTTTAATACTCTGAATGATGTTTTTATTTGAGGATTCAGCGAAACCATTACCCTGGGGATAGTAAGGAGTTGAATGCTTTAGCAAGATACCATTCTTTTCACAAAATGATTCCATTGCCTTAGACTTGAAAGCCTTTGCATTATCTGTTACTATTTTCTAAGGACAACCAAATCTACTAAGGATATTTTCTTCAATGAATTCCATGATTATTTTGTCTGTGGCATTCCTAGTAGGGATGGATTCCACCCATTTGGTAAATAAGTATGTTGTAGTTAGAATCCACCTGCGTTGTCCTAAGGAAGATGGATTTATCTACCCTATAAAATCCAAACCCCATTGCTAGAAAGGAGCACTTACTGCAATAGGTTTTAGGGGCAATGACAGCAATTTTTATTTTCCAGCAAACTTCTGACAAGGGATATAAGCTCTTACTTGCTGATATACATCTGCAAACAAAGATGGCCAATAGTACCCAGCTCTTAAAATCTTGTATGTTGTTGTCTTCCAATACTTGTGACCTCCAAAAGCACCCTCATGAGATTCAAAAATTACCCCTTTAATTTCGGATTTATCCAAGCATCTGAGTAGAATACCACCTGGGTCCTTCCAGAATAACTGCTCTTCTACTAGACAATACTTAGTAGCTTTAAGCTTTAAATATCTAGCAACTTTTCTATCTAAATGCTCAGGACATTGCAAAAACAACAGAAAATACAGAATGTTTGCATACCATGTGGATGCTGAATAATAGTCCATGATTTTCTCTTTTTCCAAAATTGCTTGATCTTCTTCCTGAGCTAACTCTTCACCCATCACATGCAATCCCAGAGCCTGAAAATTTGATTCATCCAGCAGCTTGGCTAAACATTGTCCCTTGACTAGCTTGGTAGGTCTGATATCTACATCATACTCCATGATTTTAGCAATCCACTTGCCTCTTTTCCCTTCACTATCAGGTTGTGTTAAAACATCTGTCACAGTAGCATTAGGCACAAATTAAATAACTTTAGAATGCAGAACATAGATTCTAAAAAACTTTAAAGCTTTTACCAGAGCATAGGCCTATTTTTCTAAGATACTGTATTTTAGTTCAGAATCCCTGAGAGTTTTGCTGAATAATGCAATAGGCTGCTCCAATCCTTCCTTATTCTTCTGTAACAGAACAACTGCTATTGTATCCTCTTATGCAAATGAGAATGTAAGAAATTCTCCAGTAAAATCTGGGCTTACTAATACAGGAAATTCAGTAAGATCCATTTTGATCTTCTCAAATGCATTCTTTGCCTCAATGGTCTACCTGACTTCCTAATCCTTTTTCAGCATGACTGTGATCTGTTTGATAGTTTCAGCAAAGTTTGGTATAAACCAACGCAGAAAATTGATTTTACCAATGAATGATTGGACATCCTTTTTACTCCTTGGTAAACTTATTTTCAATATAGCTTTTACCCTTTCAGGATCAATCCTTATACCATCAACAGACACTAAATGACCAAGCAATTTACCTTCCTATACAGCAAAGTGTGACTTCTTTGGATTCAAGGACAAGCCAAATTTTCTACATTTTAGGAAAGTCTGCTTCAAATGCTTCAAATGTTCATCATTTGACTGTGAGAAAATAGTAATATAATCCAAGTAGATTACCACAAACTTGTCCTTTTCTCCAACAAAAGCAATATCCATATCCCTCTAGAAGGTAGCTCCAGCATTCATTAACCCAAAAGGAATCTTTTCATACATGAACGTTCCCCAAGGAGTAGTGAAAGTTGTCTTCTCCTTATCATCGGGATGCATATAAATCTGATTGTACGCTGAGAAGCCATCAACCATAGAGATTCTCCGTGCCCCAACTACTTTCTGCAATATCTGCTCAATCTTAGGCAAAGGATAATTATCCTTTAGTGATTATCTGTTCAAATTTCTAAAGTCCACACACAACCTGATTTTTCCATTCTTTTTCCTAACAGGAACCAGATTATCCACCCATGAAGAGTACCTGAGAGGCACTATGATTTTGGCATCCAATAACTTCTTTACTTCTTTTTCAATAACGGGAAACAAGGCTGGATTAATCCTCCTTATTTTTCGACGAAAAGGTTTGACATTCGGTTTGAAAGGGACTTTATGCTATATAATTTTAGTGTCATAGGTTCTCAATTCCTCATAAGACCATGCAAAAACATCCACATGTTATTTTAACAATTTAATGTACTTGCTTCTTTGTTCATCTGTAAGTGCTTTAGAAATTTTTACCATTCAAGGCTGTTCTGCAGAACCAATGTTACAATCCACCACATTTTCTTCTGAGGATTGTACAATAGGATTTAAGAGTGTATCATCTTTTGAAAAAATCCTTTCCAAAGCTACAAAACCCTTTGGAATGAAATTAATTTTTAATTCAATGATTTTGTGTCCAGCAATTTCATTTTCAGCAATCTCTTCCACCTATCCATCCTCTTCATCCTCCTCCTAATCAATCAGGGAATTAGAAAACTCATGAGTAAGCTCTAGAAACCTTTTAATCTCAATGTCATCTTCGAACACTCTCCACTGCTTTACATTATCAGGTACAGATGGTCTATACCTAATCTCAATGGGATACCTCAACTATGTGGTCTTGGGGATTCTAAAATGTGTAATAGCCAAGGCCAATGAATCTACAGTTTGATTATGATCTCTTGGAATATAGGTGATGTTAAAAGCTACCAAATAATTTTCAATCATGTCCCATACCTCATTTCGAAATATTTTTAGTAGACCCTGCTTCACTTGATAGTTTTTCTTCACCTGCTGAACAACTAATTCAGAGTCGCCAAATGCAGAAATCTGTTGAATGCCCAAACCTTTAGCAGGTTTCAAACCTAACAGCAAAGCTTCATATTCAGTAGTGTTATTTGTAGTAATAAATTCTAATTTATACATCAGCTTTATTGTTTCACCTCCAGGGGATATAAGAAGAACCCCTACTCCAGCACCTTCTTTGCAAGAGGATCCATCAAAGTATAATTTCCACAGCTCATCCTCCTATTCTTTGCTGCATTTTACTGGCTGTTGCTTTTCAACCTGTAACAAACTAGTAGTATTGTCCTCCTCACTGAAATGTAACATGCAAGTACCGAGGTCTTTATCAATAGCATACAGTGGGTGGTTAGTAGGGTTCTTGTCATCTGTCACAATGTAGGCAAATTGAAGCTCTCTGTGCAGCCTTCTGTTTTCTCCTCCAAACACAGGAATAGTAGCATAAGATAAATCCATTTGTAAAGTCCCACCAACTTTCTTTGCCCAAGACCTAGAGAGAAGTGACCCAAATTTAGGTGTAATATCAGCTACCACTACATCCATGATCACACTTTTCATGGGTAACTGAGCCAAACTAACAACCATGTCTTTTATTACCCCTAAACACTTCACGAGGGTAACTGATCTGTTTGATAGTTTCAGCAAAGTTTGGTATAAACCAACGCAGAAAGTTGATTTTACCAATGAATGATTGGACATCCTTTTTACTCCTTGGTAAACTTATTTTCAATATAGCTTTTACCCTTTCAGGATCAATCCTTATACCATCAATAGACACTAAATGACCAAGCAATTTACCTTCCTGTACAGCAAATTGTGACTTCTTTGGATTCAAGGACAAGCCAAATTTTCTACATTTCAGGAAAGTTTGCTTCAAATGCTTGAAATGTTCATCATCTGACTGTGAGAAAACAGTAATATCATCCAAGTAGATTAGCACAAACTTGTCCTTTTCTCCAACAAAAGCAATATCCATATCCCTCTAGAAGGTAGCTCCAACATTCATTAACCCAAAAGGAATCTTGTCATACATGAACGTTCCCCAAGGAGTAGTGAAAGTTGTCTTCTCCTTATCATCAGGATGCATATAAATCTGATTGTACCCTGAGAAGCCATCAACCATAGAGATTCTCTGTGCCCCAACTACTTTCTGCAATATCTACTCAATCTTAGGCAAAGGATAATTATCCTTTAGTGATGATTTGTTCAAATTTCTAAAGTCCACACACAACCTGATTTCTCCATTCTTTTTCCTAACATGAACCAGATTATCCATCCATGAAGAGTACCTGAGAGGCACTATGATTTTGGCATCCAATAACTTCTTTACTTCTTTTTCAATAACGGGAAACAAGGCTAGATTAATCCTCCTTATTTTTTGACGAAAAGGTTTGACATTCGGTTTGAAAGGGACTTTATGCTATATAATTTTAGTGTCATAGGTTCTCAATTCCTCATAAGACCATGCAAAAGCATCCACATGTTCTTTTAACAATTTAATGTACTTGCTTCTTTGTTCAGCTGTAAGTGCTTTAGAAATTTTTACCATTCAAGGTTGTTCTGCAGAACCAATGTTACAATCCACCACATTTTCTTCTGAGGATTGTACAATAGGATTTAAGAGTGTATCATCTTTTGAAAAAATCCTTTCCAAAGGTACCAAACCCTTTGGAATGAAATTAATTTTTAATTCAATGATTTTGTGTCCAGCAATTTCATTTTCAGCAATCTCTTCGACCTATCCATCCTTTTCATCCTCCTCCTAATCAATCAGCGAATTAGAAAACTCATGAGTAAGCTCTAGAAACCTTTTAATCTCAATGTCATATTTGAACACTCTCCACTGCTTTACATTATCAGGTACACATGGTCTGTACCTAATCTCAACGGGATACCTCCACTATGTGGTCTTGGGGATTCTAAAATGTGTAGCAGCCAAGGCCAATGAATCTACAGTTTGATTATGATCTCTTGGAATATAGGTGATGTTAAAAGCTACCAAATAATTTTCAATCATGTCCCATACCTCATTTCGAAATATTTTCAGTAGACCCTGCTTTGCTTGATAGTTGTTCTTCACCTGCTGAACAACTAATTCAGAGTCACCAAATGCAGAAATCTGCTGAATGCCCAAATCTTTAGCAGCTTTCAAACCTAACAGCAAAGCTTCATATTCAGCAGTGTTATTTGTAGTAATAAATTCTAATTTATACATCAGCTTTACTGTTTCACCTCCAGGGGATATAAGAAGAACCCCTACTCCAGCACCTTCTTTGCAAGAGGATCCATCAAAGTATAATTTCCACAGCTCATCCTCCTATTCTTTGCTGCATTTTACTGGCTGTTGCTTTTCAACCTGTAACAAACTCGTAGTATTGTCCTCCTCACTGAAATGTAACATGCAAGTACCCAGGTCTTTATCAACAGCATACAGTGGGTGGTTAGTACGGTTCTTGTCATCTGTCACAATGTAGGCAAATTGAAGCTCTCTGTGCAGCCTTCTGTTTTCTCCTCCAAACACAGGAATAGTAGCATAAGATAAATCCATTTGTAAAGTCCCACCAACTTTCTTTGCCCAAGACCTAGAGACAAGTAACCCAAATTTAGGTGTAATATCAGCTACCACTACATCCATGATCACACTTTTCATGGGTAACTGAGCCAAACTAACAACCATGTCTTTTATTACCCCTAAACACTTCATGGGGGTAACTGATCTGTTTGATAGTTTCAGCAAAGTTTGGTATAAACCAACGCAGAAAGTTGATTTTACCAATGAATGATTGGACATCCTTTTTACTCCTTGGTAAACTTATTTTCAATATAGCTTTTACCCTTTCAGGATCAATCCTTATACCATCAAAAGACACTAAATGACCAAGCAATTTACCTTCCTGTACAACAAAGTGTGACTTCTTTGGATTCAAGGACAAGCCAAATTTTCTACATTTCAGGAAAGTCTGCTTCAAATGCTTGAAATGTTCATCATCTGACTGTGAGAAAACAGTAATATCATCCAAGTAGATTACCACAAACTTGTCCTTTTCTCCAACAAAAGCAATATCCATAGCCCTCTAGAAGGTAGCTCCAACATTCATTAACCCAAAAGGAATCTTGTCATACATGAACATTCCCCAAGGAGTAGTGAAAGTTGTCTTCTCCTTATCATCAGGATGCATATAAATCTGATTGTACCCTAAGAAGCCATCAACCATAGATATTCTCTGTGCCCCAACTACTTTCTGCAATATCTGCTCAATCTTAGGCAAAGGATAATTATCCTTTAGTGATGATCTGTTCAAATTTCTAAAGTCCACACACAACCTGATTTCTCCATTCTTTTTCCTAACAGGAACCAGATTATCCACCCATGAAGAGTACCTGAGAGGCACTATGATTTTGGCATCCAATAACTTCTTTACTTCTTTTTCAATAATGGGAAACAAGGCTGGATTAATTTTCCTTATTTTTTGACGAAAAGGTTTGACATTCGGTTTGAAAGGGACTTTATGCTATATAATTTTAGTGTCATAGGTTCTCAATTCCTCATAAGACCATGCAAAAACATCCACATGTTCTTTTAACAATTTAATGTACTTGCTTCTTTGTTCAGCTGTAAGTGCTTTAGAAATTTTTACCATTCAAGGCTGTTCTGCAGAACCAATGTTACAATCCACCACATTTTCTTCTGAGGATTGTACAATAGGATTTAAGAGTGTATCATCTTTTGAAAAAATCCTTTCCAAAGCTACAAAACCCTTTGGAATGAAATTAATTTTTAATTCAATGATTTTGTGTCCAGCAATTTCATTTTCAGCAATCTCTTCCACCTATCCATCCTCTTCATCCTCCTCCTAATCAATCAGGGAATTAGAAAACTCATGAGTAAGTTGTAGAAACATTTTAATCTAAATGTCATATTCGAACACTCTCCACTGCTTTACATTATCAGGTACAGATGGTCTGTACCTAATCTCAACGGGATACCTCCACTATGTGGTCTTGGGGATTCTAAAATGTGTAGCAGCCAAGGCCAATGAATCTACAGTTTGATTATGATCTCTTGGAATATAGGTGATGTTAAAAGCTACCAAATAATTTTCAATCATGTCCCATACCTCATTTCGAAATATTTTCAGTAGACCCTGCTTCGCTTGATAGTTGTTCTTCACCTGCTGAACAACTAATTCAGAGTCGCCAAATGCAGAAATCTGCTGAATGCCCAAATCTTTAGTAGCTTTCAAACCTAACAGCAAAGCTTCATATTCAGCAGTGTTATTTGTAGTAATAAATTCTAATTTATACATCAGCTTTACTGTTTCACCTCCAGGGGATATAAGAAGAACCCCTACTCCAGCACCTTCTTTGCAAGAGGATCCATCAAAGTATAATTTCCACAGCTCATCCTCCTATTCTTTGCTGCATTTTACTGGCTGTTGCTTTTCAACCTGTAACAAACTCGTAGTATTGTCCTCCTCACTGAAATGTAACATGCAAGTACCCAGGTCTTTATCAACAGCATACAGTGGGTGGTTAGTACGGTTCTTGTCATCTGTCACAATGTAGGCAAATTGAAGCTCTTTGTGCAGCCTTCTGTTTTCTCCTCCAAACACAGGAATAGTAGCATAAGATAAATCCATTTGTAAAGTCCCACCAACTTTCTTTTCCCAATACCTAGAGAGAAGTAACCCAAATTTAGGTGTAATATCAGCTACCACTACATCCATGATCACACTTTTCATGGGTAACTGAGCCAAACTAACAACCATGTCTTTTATTACCCCTAAACACTTCACAGGGGTAACTGAATCAAATGCATACATATCATGATAGGGTTTGGTGATACTCAGACCTAAATCTTCCATAACAACCTTTGGCATTAAATTGTGTGATGCTCCCGAATCTAACAAGCAATTATGTATAATTTGTTCATGGACTGTCAGGGTGATGTAGAATGGAGGTGAAGCACCTGCTTCATTTTCATTCTTTTCAACCAAGGATGATCCAATGAAAATCCTAGGGTTTTCTTCTTGCAAATTTACTGTATCAGAAATAGGCTGATTACTTGCTGAATTAATCATCTTAAGAACATATTCTTTATATGAAGGGTTTTTCATTAATTCAGTTAAAGGTACAAGAATATTTAACTTGCCTAATTCATTTTCCAGGCTAAAATTCTGAACAGTTTTAATTACCTCTTCAACCTCTGTGTTCTTCTTTTGTTTTTCTGAAACTTGTCTTTTCTCTGTCACAGGATTAGATGACTGCTTAGCAGGGACAACTGCCTTCTTCTTTGGGATTTGTACCACCTGTTTTGGACCTGACCTTAGATTCAGTGTCTTCTTAATTTCATTTTGACAGACATCAGCAGTTACAACAGTCATTTTCAGACCTAAATCATCCTTTGTTTCGAACATGTCAGCATCATAACATTCTGCATTTAGAAACTCTTCTTCAGTGACAAAACCCCCAGACAATCCTTCTCCAAAATGATTCATATCTTGGTCAGTATTTTCAAAGATCAGCTCATCCTCAACCTCTTCGTCATCAACAACATTGTTCTGAAGAGGTGGTGGCACTCTTTGGTCCTCATTTTCTCTCCTTTCCCGCTAGATATCATTGTTCCTTCGTTCTCTAGGCATGAAACGGGGAGCAAATTGTCTTTTGAACTTGTTCTGATTGTTAGGATTTCGTTCACCCTCTGGAACAGGCTTGCTGGAATTTTTCTCAAGCTCTAATTTATTTAATTTTGCAGTCAAATTTTCACCAACTTAGCCATTTCATCAATTTTCTCTTCAGCAGAATGAGAAGCAGAGCTTCCTGGAGCTGCTTCCTTCTTTCCTTTTTTGTCATAAAGCTGCTGAGATGTTTCCTTCTTCAGTCTATTGGAAGCCAATATGTTAGATTCTACCTCCAAAGCTATATCCTGCATATTTAGTAAAGAAATAGGCCTCCTTTCTCTTAGTAATAAAGAGAATTCATGATTGAAAGCATTTGCATATGTAAGTTTTGCAGATGTTTCTGTGGGTTTTATTTTTGCAAGAATTCCACTGTACATTTTGTTAAACCTCTTTGAAAAGTCTTCAATAGTTTCATCCTTTTTCCTCTTAAGGGATCCAAACTCGGTTATGTAGTATGTATGGTCCTTGGTGTCACCCCATTGTCTCATGAAGAGATCACGAAGTTCTTCAATGATGGTGATTGAATTAGCAGGCAACTCCCTGAACCATTTCCTAACATCTCCATCGAGGTTCTGCACAAACATTCTCATCCACACTTCCTTGGCCTCAATGTTTTGGTTATCAACATAACTAAGGAAAGCTTCCTAGTGTTCTTCAGCTGTAGTTTCCCCTTGTCCATTAAACCTAGGCAAATATTTCTGATAGTAACCTCTAGGTAGTGCATTTAAAGGGTGAGGCAAATCCAATGGTGCATATCTGGCTGCAACCATCTGGTCCATCATGTCTATAGGCTGATTTTGGGCTGCCATTTTTGGACTGACTAACTTTGATGATGAAGAGGCTTGACTGGAACCTAGCTAAAAGGGGTTTTTACCTACTTTTAACTGAAAAAGAGGTATCTTACCAGGAGAGACTATTTTAGCTTTTCTGAAAGATTGTGTATCGGTGAAAACTTTGAAACTACTGTAAGGGAATATAGGCTTTAACCAAGGTGAGGTTTCTTCTTCTTTTCTCAATACAGCAGAACGTGATGAACTATCCAACTGGTCAAGGTCACATAGGGAGGGTAATGACTGAGACCTTCTAATATTCCTTGTTTTCTTCAATATCTATTTAGGATCTGTAACGGCCAACTACAATGGTGAAGTAGGTCTGTTTCTAGTTCCAACTCCCCTAGTAGCCACTGTGATAAACTGGTGAAAAGTAGCCTTAAAGATGTCCTAGTTTAAGTTCACCTCTTTAAACCAGTGAAATGATAAGTATCCCAGGGAAAAATCTATTTTCAACTTCGTTCCCCGGAAATGGCGCTAAAGATGTTTGTGCCAGAAATTGTTTCCAGGCCACAAAGAAACAAGCCAACACAATCTCAAATATTCATTCAAACAAAACTAGGTTTTAGGGTTTTTGAAAGGTTTTCTTGGTTATAAAGTTTGGTGAATGAAGGGAATACATTCATAAGCCAAGAAGGAACTAAATCATAAATAAATAAGAACAGAGATGCATAATATAATCACCATGTACCAATGGAATATAATCTTGAAGTTCATTCACAACTGACAAGCATTACAAGCAAAGAAACCATAAACCAGTAATGAATTTATCAATCATGCAGCTAAGCAAGCTAAAAAATGAAGCCAAAACACATACTGAAGGGTAATATGGATCATATATTTCATAATTCTATTCATCAAATACACATGAGAGTTAAGTACTTAGCTCATAAACAAGTCAAATACCTCCTTAAGCCAGCCAAAAATTGAACCCTTTGTTCCCTTTCTGATCTTCCTAAATACTGTTTTTCAAAAATTCAGTTAGGGTTTAAACCCTAACTGTTTTTGGCCTACTCATCGATGGGATAATGTCAAACTTATAGTTTACAAAATAAAGTATTTCTTCAAAACAAAACATAACAAGTAACTGCCTAACTAACAATACTCAAAGGTCTTTGGCAGCTTCTGCCAATAAGGCTATTCCATCTAAGGCTTGGGCCTTCTTCCTAGCTCTCTGGGCCTTCTTCCTTCTTGTAAGCTCCTCATTTTGCTGCTGTAGGCTTTTGATAGTCAGCTTCAGTTCTGCACACTGTAAATCTGTGCTTCTTTTCCTTTTTAGAGCCTCCCTGGAGACTGCAGTAAGCTCTTGGTAATTATTATTTACTTCCTCTAAGTCCTCCCTGAGTCTTCTATTAGCTATGATTAAACCATCATTGGTTTCCTGCATGTACTCCATTTGATGCTTATACTGTTTTATGGTTCTTTGCAAATTCTCCTTTTCTGAGTCAAAAACCTTGCCTTCTATTGTATTTTGTAACTCACTAGGAAACCATGGGATATTCAGCTTTCTGAAGATGTCATCATCCTCAGGCAGCAGCTCTGTAGACACACCATGAGCATTTGGATTTTCTTGATTGCCTGCTTCATCAGGTGCATTTTCATCCATTACCAACATATTTTCTAAATAAGAAGCTTCCATTTCTTCTTTCTGTTGTTCCTTTAACATTTCACCTCTTAATTCCAAAAACACAGCTGATAGTTTAGTTTCGGTGAGGCTGGACTCTTCTACTATCTTCAATGGTTTCTTTCCTTTTCCATCACCATTTCTAGATTCTATCTTTTCATCTGAAGAAGAAGTATCAAGCACAGTTACTGCTTTTGTGTTTAACTTAGGGTTTAGCACCTTTTTCATGTTCAGCCTCAATTTGTTTTTGGGCCTGGTTTTAGGTCTCCATCCTGGGGCAAGCTCTCCCAGCATCTTCAAATTTTTTCCTTGATGCATAACTGTGGAAAACTCCATAGCTTTAACCTTGATCTTCTTTTTCTTTGGCATGACTATTTTATCTTCTTGACTGGAGAACTCCCTATGTGTGCCAACCCTAGTTTCAGCACTAACAGTCACCTCATCTCCTTCCAACAAATATCCTTCATCTTCAGATAGAATGGTTATTGGGCTTCTTTGCTGGACCTTAGCATCCTCTTCCTTTACTACAACCTTCTCCGTGACAACATTTTTTTCATCTATAAGTGCCTCTGCTGGTGCTTTAATTTGCACAGGCTGAGTTTCTTTCTCAATAACCAACAAACCTTTTCCCTTACTGTCAATTGAAGGCTCCTGAGATTCAACATCTTTCTTTGAAGGCTTTTTCACTTCCTCAATTTTGACACATTCTTTATCTTCAGACTTGAATTTTTTCCCTAATTTTCTAATTAGGGTTTGTCCATTGTCCACATGCTTTTTGGTAGGCTGTTCCTCCTGCTTAATTTGGAACCCATACCAAAAGAGAAAGAAGTCCCATGTCTTTCCTTCTCTTTTCAGAACAGTACTGATAATAAGATTGATCAATCCATGATGGAAGATGGATTGTGTAGTGTGGTCATGATGCTCTTTGACCCTGCTTAACATTTTCTGCAAACTCTTCAACAAGAAGAAGGGGAGACTCATTCTTGATTCACCAGCCAGGTGCTGTAAGAACCTGAAATGATACTTGAATACAAAAGCATACCTCCCTTCACAGGTAATGTAGCTTTGTAGGACTTTAATGGGCTCCACCCATTCATCTCTGAAATTCAGGATGGGTACTCCTTTACTCCAGTCTGGAATAATGCCAGGTAAAAGATACCTTTGGGCATTGAAGGTGAAAAGCACCTTTTTGAAGCACAACTCTCCTTCATTTATGAATCCTATTGCTTCAACCACCAACTCCACAATCAATTTGAACTTCAGAGTCTCGAATGATACCATATCTTGGTTATAACATCTAGAAAATTTATGAGAGACTTCGGTGTTATATCCATCAATATTCTTGAATAAATCCAACCATCCAGCATTCCCAAAATACTTTGCACAACCTGGAAAAATGTCAATCCAATTTAGCACAGTAGGCTCAGCTCTGTTGGTCTTCCCACTTTTCTTCATTTTTTTTCCAATGGCTATATTCTGTGTAATTTTGAGATCGAGTCAATGACCTAATATCCCTCTTCCCTCAAGTTTTTAGAGTTTTGACAGTCAGCTTTCTTTGATTCTCCTTAGATGTTTTCTCTTAATTTTTTAACAGTCTGTTTCTATTGTCAATGCAGGAAATGTTTTGCACCAAGCTTTGGGTAATTTAGGTCTACAGAGTACCAAATATATTTAACCAAGCTGTTGCTGAACTTAACATCCAATATGTTCAACTAAATGCTAGGCCACCTCTGGAATGCATAGAGACATCAACGTGTTGTGATTCTGCACAAATAGCACCCTTGGCTCCTTCTAATGCCACTAATGAGCTATCTCTTTGCCATAAGGATTCTGCATTAGTGCTCTCGACTGCTCGCTTCTTAGATTCAGATTGTGATTGCTTGACTAGTAGATGAGATGATATGAGAGTAATCTTATGTGTGCTAACTTTCTGCTTCAACTGACATTCAGCACAAAACCAACTAACCTTTGGAACATACTCAAACAAGGTCTGCATACAATTGACATGCTCAGCCAATTCATTGCATTGATTATAGGTAACAAGTAAAACTATGAAACCCTGGTCGCCACAAACAGTACAGACCTTCACCCTACCATATTTGCTGGTCTTTGTCAGGGAAATTGTTCAATGTAACTGTTGTTTTTCAACTTATCACTTGCCAAAACATATAAAACCTTTTAGACTGATATCTGATCGTTGAGAGGTTGTTAACAACGTGAATTAAAGTTTTCCTTAATCAATTTTAACATAACAAGCTTTAATGGAAAAACCCCCAATTTAGCAGCCACGATCAAGTTTATGCGGAATACCTCACTCCCAGCCTACTGCAGACGTTTAAAATTAATCCTTGGACTATCTGACTATCGAATTTAACTATCTAGGTGTCTTCAAATCTTCAGTTTGCTTCTAACTGGCGCGCTGAGAAAGCCCTAAATTCCCTCTGTAACTGCAAATTATGGATTTTTAGCAGCTGTCTTTGTTCCACTTCACCTCCAACTTCGTAATGCATATGTGGAGAACCTCTTTCCCATCAATCTTGGCTCGTTCCTCTACCTATCATGATACGCTGAGCCCTAACTCCTGACAACCAAAATCTCCTTTATGTCATAAACCACACCTATTTGCATGATTATTTCTGATAAAACACGTATCCAACATTGTTTACACATGTCATTAGTCATCCAGGAGCGAAATCATGGGAAACTTTGGCGAAGATACGACAGAATTAGTGCCCACGATATTCTTGTAGCGCAGTAGTGTAGAATTTTGGCTGTTGCGCTACAAGAATGTTTCAAAATCAAATTTGGTGCTTTTTTAGTCATTAATTCCATTTTAAATAAGGTTTATGTGGTAAACCTTGCTCTTAGAGTTTATTTATGAAAGCTTTAATCAATATAAATCCTATAGAACCCTTCAGAACCTAAGGAAACAAAAAATAATCAAAATCTAGAGGCAAAAATCAAAATTTCACTTTAAACCAAAATTTCATGAAAGTAAGTTAATGAGCAAAATTAAATCAAAAATCACAAGCAAAATATAAAATTGAAGAAAACAAGTTCATGACTTAACACAACCAAATAAATAAATCACGATAAAACCACCATTCCTCTAATGAACGTTGACATCATGTTAACATTTCTTGAAAGGAAATAAATGTGACATAAACCATAAATTAAACACAGTCAAAGTATAATGACATCCTTCAACCCACTATCTAAACTTATTAAGAGTTGGTTGGAATTCCTTCACGTAAACCCAAAATGAACAATAAATAACCCATCATCGAATCCCACAAGCTCTGGCTGGGAGTGTTTAAACGATTTAAAATAAATAACAAACATAATGATAAGATCAACTATCGAATCCCATAAACTCAAGATAAGAACATTTTAAACCTTTAAATGAAATAACAAAAATAACGCCAAATCAAACATCGAATGTGATAAGCATTGGCTGTAAGTTTTCCTATGTACTACAAAAAATAAATACATTTTATAACCATTCTAGATATATAGGCTATGCCATATAGAAAAGCTAGGAGTCACGATAATATGAACACCACCAAAAACATAGGGTTAAAATAACAATGATGGAATTATAACCCTTAAAGAAATCATATCAAAAATATAAATGCTGAACAAAGCTAGTGCTTTCCCTCTATTATGATACCAAAATGAAATTTATATTTCGATACAGTGATTAAATAAACAAACCACCAAGAATTTATCTAAGAGCTAATATAAAATACGAAGCTAGGGCTTTTCCCCTTCATTTCTATATAGAAGCGAAACAACCAACTGATATAAACTAATAGAAGTAAGAAACCCCTTTAAATAGCTAAACATTTCATAGACTACAGCGTGGGATAAACCCAAAATACATCCACATCCAAGTAATATTACGAATAAGCATTACCATAGTGCCATTTCTAGCAATGGCACTGATGTCTTAGAACATATATTAAAATTAAATACAGTGCTCTCGGCAAACGATGTGCCAAAATAGAACCCCAATTTCTCTAATACTCTCTTGTAAACATAGAGCTGCAATTAAAAACACATAACTAGGATTTAAACGTTGAGTCTAAAAAAATTAAACATAACACCCATTTAAGACATCACTATCACCATTAATAGTCTGCACATGCTTAAAACTTAACTGTGATTTCATAAATTAAACCAATAAAGAGATGGGAACATAAAATAGCAAAACCATTATAAAATGTCAATCAGAAGATTTAAATTACATAGTAAATCCACCGGAGTCGATACCATTTTACAAATACACAAATGGCCCATAAACCATAAAATTCCCAAACCCTGGAAAATACCAAAGGGGGAGCCTTTTACAAAATACATACAGAGAACCCCTGCAAATCCCATAAATGACCAAACAGATGGTTGAAGGCCCTTTTTTTTGGGCTTACCAAACATATGCTTGATGACCCTTTCATTCCCAAAGTCACAAGCTTCTCCACGCTCATCAAACCTGCAAATAAAACCAGAGAGGAATAAGAAGTATGCTAAACAAATACCAAAAATGAATGTGCAATATTTAAAAACCACATAGCTACATTTGCACATCTGTTAGCATTTTGAGTAAGTGTTGTAACCATGCCTCTGTCACCGAATCACCAACAATGGAGTTCGTCCCCCCCCCCCCCCCCCCCCCCCCCCCCC